>JAXIVJ010004563.1:0-81818 GCA_036785665.1 Chirona hameri
TGTGCACGTGCGCACGTGCAGAGGCACCCACCCCTGACTTGTGGGAAAGTGGCGGCTGAGAGGTCCCTAACAACGCACAAAATTTGAACACAATCGGCTCAGCCGTGCCGGATATATATAATAGGGGTGTGCACGTGCGCACGTGCAGAGGCAATAAATATCCCTGACTTGTGGGAAAGTGGCAGCTGAGAGGTCCCTAACCACACACCAAATTTCAACACAATCGGCTCAGCAATTCCTGCGATATAGAATAGGGGTGCGCACGTGCGCACGTGCAGAGGTACCCCATCCCTGACTAGTGGGAAAGCGGCGGCTGAGGGGTCTAACCACACACCAAATTTGAACACAATCGTCGCAGCCGTTCCTGAAATATAGAATAGGTGTGTGCACGTGCGCACGTGCAGAGGCACCCGTCAATAACATGTGGGAAAGTAGCGGCTGAGGGGTCCCTAACTACATACCAAATTTGAACACAATAGGCTCAGCCGTTGCGGAGTTATTGTGAGGAAACACCTTCCAACACCCCTCACGCGGCACGCGCCACGCGCAGTGGTAGTCACCCACGTGAGTCGGCACTGGTCTCAAACAGGGTAAACAGGGATGGGGCTGCTCATCAAAGAAGCCCGCTTGTCAATCGGACGTGCGGTTGCAGAGATAATAGCTTGTCAAAAGCGTCGCCACGGGCCGGGCCAAGCCGGGTCGGGTCGCTCATATTCAGAATTTTCCCATACGCCACGGAAAGACGAGCGAGCGCGAAGTCTCGCTCGTAACAAAGCCAGACTCTTTGTTAGGTAGATTCGGACTAGTGTGCATAGAATGGGCATAAATTGCACGATTTAGCTAATGAAAGAAAACCAACAAAACATTCCAACTCACTCTATATTCGAAACCAGGCCAATTAAAATCATAATTATTCGGCATTTGATTACCTAAACAAGTGCCGCACAGTATTTACGCCGTGCAGTGGTGTCGTGCGGCACAGTATTTTCGCCGTGCAGTGGTGTCGGGCGGCACAGTATTTACGCCGTGCAGTGGTGTCGTGCGCACTGGCGGCCGCAGGGGGGTGGGCACGGGGGCCATGTCCCCTTCCCCCTCCCTCCCCCCCCCCCCCCTTGGGCTTCAAAGGGGAGGGGGCAACGTATCTTTTGCGCCACCTTTGCTCGAGTCTTATTTCTTATTTATACACACCGTGATTTTCCTATTGTATTCAGTTTCGATACGGAATAAATCAATGATCAGTGCGACCTGTGGTAGGTAGTCACTGTGTGACTGAATTGCGCTGCTCAAGTCCGACAGCGATCCAGCCAGTCGTAACCTGAAGCGATTTGTGTCGGATGGCACGCTGTCGCAGCTCGTAAGTGTGCCCACCTACGCGACGGGATCGTTGTTAGATGTGTTTGTTGTGAACGGACCACATGTTACTCAGTGTGGCACCCGTTTCTGCCATTTCAGTCCTCATCAGTTTGTACGTGCCAAACTTAGCTTGCCTCATCAACGTAGAAAACCAGTAACTGTTCGTTCGAGATGTCTCAAACGTTTAGACCTATCAGCTTTTCATCTTGATCTGAGGGCTGCTGACTGGAGCCATGTGTTCCGCTCCCATAGCGTCACGGAGCAGTGGGACACGTTTGTGCAAATATTCATGCCTATCACAGACCGTCATGCACCTATCCGCGACATCACCATCCGCAATCCCACAGCACCACCTGTGTCTGACGCCACCAGAGACCTAATGGCTCGCCGCCGCCAGGCTCTTACGGTTCACGGCCGCGATTCCTCTGAATATCGCGACCTAAACCGGACAGTGCGATCCGCTGTCCGGCGTGACTCCCATGACGACATTGGCCGGCGCATCAAGGAGGCGGGCCCCACCTCTGTCTGGAAAAACCTGCGTAGTGTTGTGGGGGACAAAAAGTCTGGCCAACGGGTTCTACCATCCATGCCTGCCGAACAACTTAACCAGTTCTTTGTTAACGTTGGCCCTGGCGTCGCCGCTGAGGTCGCGGAGAGGGGTGTGAAGCCTGACCTACCGTGCCGTGTACCCCGAGTGGTGTCCCGTACCTTCGCTGTGATGCCTGTCAGCCAGGAGGTACTGTGGCGCTCGTTATCAGCATGCGCAACTCATCCTCGTGCGGCCATGACGGCATTTGCATTCGAGTCTTGAAAGCCAGCTTTGACGCGATAGCCGATGTCCTCCTGTTCATTGTCAACTCTTATCTTGCAAACTCCGACTTCCCTGCTTCGTGGAAGCACTCTCTGATTTGTCCGATCTTCAAGTCGACTCCTCAAATCCTTCCAATTTCCGACCAATCTCTATCGTACCCGCCATAGCCAAGCTCGTAGAGCGCATTGTACAGCGACAGCTGTACTACTTCCTATTCTCCTGCCACCTTTTGTCTCCCACTCAGCACGGCTTCCGACCGGCACATTCCACTGAAACCGCACTAGACGCGGTCTCTGACCGTATCCTAGCGGCCACTGATAGAGGGGAAATCTCGATCCTCTGTTTAATCGATCTCAGTGAATGCTTTGACACCATAGACCATTCTGTACTGTTAGACAAGCTCAGCCAACACGAAATCTGCACGTATTGGTTCCAGACGTGCCTTCACGGTCACACGCAAAGCGTCAGCTTCCCCGACAACGCAAACCAGCGCCACACGTCCGGGCCACTTCCGAATAGCATGGGAGTGTTCCAGGGGTCCGCCCTGGGACCTCTCTTGTTTTCGGTATTCTCGAACGATTTGAGTCTCTTTGCGCCAGGCCTTGATGTGTTCCAATATGCTGATGACAAACAGTTACTCGTCAGCGGCGCGAAATCGGACCTGCAGGCAGGGATCACACGGCTGGAGACCGGTCTCGCCCCACTCGATCGGTGGTTTCGCGCTAATGGACTGAAAGTTAACGCCGACAAAACACAAATCATCACCTTTGGCAGCAATCAAAACATCCGTCATCTTCCACCCGTCATAGTGCATTTTGGCGGTGTGGCCCTGGAATCATGCAGAGAAGCAAAAAATATCGGCGTCACTTTCGACCAGTCTCTCAGCTGGGATAGTCACATCTCAAACCTGACTCGCCGCTGCTTCGGCACACTCACCGGTCTGTCACATCTGAGACATCATGTTCCCACCCGTGTGGTCGAAATGCTTGTGACGGCCCTGGTCGTGTCTCAGGCGAGATATTGTATCTCTGTTTACGGCAACGGCTCAGGCGGCAATCTAAAACGAATCCAGAAGATTCTCAACTTTGCTGCTCGTGTTATCTTCGGTCGCTCAAAATATGACCATGTATCTGACCTGAGACAGAGGCTTGGCTGGATGAGCTCTAACGAGTTGGTCCAATATCACACGCTCCGTCTCTTGCATAAGGTCCTGCGAGATAGTGAGCCTGAGTGTCTGGCGAGTGTGTTTCACCCAACCGTTCACGTCGAGAGCGTAGCACAAGGCAGGACTCGCAGCTACATGTCCCTGCGTCTCGTACCAATGCTGGAAAGCGCTGCTTTCATCGACGGGCACCCGTCCTGTATAACGCTCTGCCCTCGGAACTGACTCAACTGCCCGTCAATAGGTTTAATCGCGCTGTTAGTAGGCATCTCATGACTCGGTGACTCTTGTGAGACTGTGTGAATGTGAGTTGAGTTATATCTGTTGTCATTACCATGTTCACCTTTTTCATCTATTGTCGCTGGGCATTATAGCCACGTCGCGTGTGGATCACCCAAAGACGTAAATACATACATACATACAATACATCCCCTTAGCATGGGAAAATCCGTTGTTTTGATGGGAAAAATCAGATGAAGCAATCTATGCGCTACCATTTCAGTGTGGTATATCGCTTCACTAATCTTGACTTTGTGAGGACGGAACTTGTGGACAAATCTGAAATGTCAAAAAATGTAAATAGCATAACGCTACATTAAATATGCCTAGAGAAGCGTGAAATGAGCGATAGTAAAAAACAAAACAGCATGAGCGCACGTGTCCAGTGTGTTTCCAAAACTTTGGAGCACTTTTGTTCCTAAAATGGTATTATCGTGTGTGTATATTGAAGTAGACTGGAGCTTTGATATTTTGTTTGGTTGGCGTTTGTTCTAATCAGGATGAATTTTGTTTTTGAATATGTTGATGTTAGCCCCTTGAGCATTGTAAATGTACCGCTCTTGACAACGAGACATTTATGAGAGTTTGTATACAGAAACAAACAAAACTATTCTCTCTAATGAGCCAAGTGTCCACAAATTTATTGTGAACCTCGAAGGCGAAACGAACTGACGTTGTTGATTGCATCTATAATGTCCGACATCATGAAGCTGCGCTTCTGTTCCGGTCCTATCACCCTATGAGTGTTGCAGCACATGTGGTTATCGGCGTTATTCGTCAAGGAAACGCGGCTCAGAAACCAGTCAGTCAGACTAGTCTAGTCAGTCAGACTAGTCTAGTCAGTCTCCACAGGTGGTGATCGAGCGAAAGTTTGGTTTTTAATCACAGTGGCTTTGCGTTGATGCATGTCTGCCGTAGCGTGGAGGTGGCCTGTAGATTCTGGTATGCCCGCTCGACTACTCTGCCCGCTACGTTTGTGTTGCGGAGAGGTCATCACGCGACGCTGCAGCCGCATTGGCCCCGACCGCAACATTTCAGGTTCCAAATCGAAAGTTGCCGAAATCGGTATTTATAGACAGAAGCAGAAAATATAAAATCAATAGCCTTTTGCTTATTTGTAATAATGCAATACAAATATAAAAACACTTTATATTCGGCTTCTCGTCATTATCAGAGTGAAATTTATCTTTGCTGATGACGCGAAGCTAAACATAGTGATTTTAAGCATTACAAATGAACAAAAATACATTTATTTTATATTTTCTGCCCATTGTTACGATCATGTCATGCAAAACGCGAACAAAACGATTTTCCATTTGCTGTCCATAGTTACGATCATGTTCATGAAAACGCGATCAAACCCATTTAAATCGTTATAATCGCTACGCTACGCAGCGGCGTGAGTTACCCAAGTGATCTGTGCCTATAAATTAAGGATTTATTTATAAGCACAGATAAATAAATCCTTATAATGCCCTCTTTACCCATTGGCGGATCCAGAACGGTGGTTTGGGAGGGGCCACGAGTGGTTTGGGGGGCAAATTCCAAAAATTATCACACAATGCTGAAAACTTATCGGATTTCGCTTGCATTGATATGCATTATGCATTGCATTATGCATTGATAGCGAATTTAAAACAAACTTTCATTAGTTAAAGTTGCTTAGATTTTCTTCTATATCAGGAAATGTGTCAATTTTGCTCCGATTTCGTGTGTTTGGGGGAGGGAATGACCGCTTTGCACCCCCCCCCCCCCCTCCGGATCCGCTAGTGTCTTCACCCTATCTGAAACCCCAACATTGCCCTACCGCTACTCTTATGCCGGTGAATGGGAGCGCCGTCCCCCTACTTCTGTTTTTATAGTTACAGCCCTAGCGCTCAATTCAACGGCACTATGCTTATCTCGTCGACTTGATTTCAATGATATATAGCATGAGTCTTGTAGTCACTCTGTGACCTCAAGGTCATGTGACCTGAGGTCACCCGGTGCAGCCCACGTCGGATCGAACAAGACATAACACCCCACTTCTCATATTTCGATGAAACTAGGTGTCGAGCCTCGGGTGTTATCTGGGCCCATCTTTGTGACTAGGTGTCGGGGGTTATCTGGGCCGTACATTCGCGCTGTTGAATTTGCAGATCCGTCCGTCAAATCGTTTTCGAGTTATAGCCTCAGGCATCTTTTGGATGTCGCGCAAAGCTCTAATTTTCAGCGGGCGATATCTCCCATATACATAATTTGAATTATAGAAACATATATAACGTCAGAATTGCAATTGACCACAAATTAATGAAGTGTATTTTTTTGTAATCTATTTTTAGGGAAATTTTGATATATCACCTAAAGTCAGGTTACGTGATTTCGTAATGTTCTCAGTTAAAATGCGTGATTTGGTTAGGTGGAATAGGAAGGTGCAGGCCCTACAAATCACGTGACACCTATTCCACTCAGTGGTCAAGATCACGTGATGACATAATTCGATATTTCGCCGATAGAGGCGTCTGTGGATCATCAAGACATCAAATTGTCACATCCTTATTTGTAGACCGAGAATGCTATAAATGTAGCTAAAAGTGTTTTCTAGAGATACAAATATAGATTAGATACAAATACATTGCATAATTAAGACAGGTGATTTGGGAAATCAAACTCAGGTCACGCGATCTTGAGGTCATGGAGCGACCTGCAGGGGTCATGTTATGCATCATTGAATCCAGCTCGACCAGACAAATATAATGATGTTGAGTTAAGCTCTCTAGCATAATTGCGTGCAAAGTTATTACCAAAGTCGTGCTGGTGACCATTATTTTTCCAAATAAAAATATGAATGAAATATTTTTTGAAAAAAAAACTATCTCCAATTTTTTTACCATCGAAGGCTTATGTATCAAAGTCGATTCTGGCATGGACAAAATTTCGAATTTGAAATGGCCACATGATAAAATCACGTAATCTGACCCGAGATCACAAGTTAAATTGTTTAATTTTCGCATTAAAAAAAACGTTTATATCATACTAATATATGCTCTCTAACGATTCTGATGATATATAGGTTTATATGAATCCCATGATTTAGATGGGATATATCGCCCGCTGAAAATTAAAGCTTTGCAGACATCGAAAAGATGCATGAGGTTATAACTCGCAAACCATTCGATGGACGGGGCTAACAATTTCACAGCGTGAATTTACGGCCCAAATAACCCCCGACACGTAGTTTTATCGAAATCAAAGATGATACCAGTAAAAACGCCTTTTTGGGCGATGACCGAACGGGCGCGCACTGGTAAAGCTAAAACAGGTTTGAAATATGCAACCGTACGCGAGCACACGTGGTAGTAACACATAGTCCTTTTAGTTATTTTAGTCCTCCATAAAAATTACCAGGCCTCCATGCATGCCAACATAAAAATTATGTTTCTACGAGCGAGCGCGAAGCGCTCGCTCGTCCTTCCGTGGTGTATGGGAAAAATCTGATTATGAACGGCCCGACCCGACCCGGCCCGTGGCGACGCTTTTGAGAAGCTCATATCTCTGCAACCGCGAGTCCGATTGACAAGCGGACTTCTTTGCTTAGTAGCCCCATCTAACCTACCCTGTTTGAGACCAGTGCCGACTCACGTGGGTGACTACCACTGCGCGTGGCGCGTGCCGCATGAGGGGTGTTAAACAATATTTTCTCGCAATAACTCCGCAACGGTTGGGCAGATTATGTGCAAATTTCATGTGTGGTTAGGGACCCCTCAGCCGCCACTTTCACAAAACTCAGGGGTGGGGTGACTGCACGTGCGCACGTGCTCACCCCTATTTTATATCTTAGGAACGACTGAACCGATTGTGTTCAAATTTGGTGTGTGTTAGGGACCTCTCATCCGCCAGTTTTCCACAAGTCAGGGGTGGGGTGGCTTTGCACATGCGCACGTGCACAGTGTACACCCCTATTCTGTATCTCAGGAACGGCTAAGCCGATTGTGTTCAAATTTGATGTGTGGTTAGGGACCTCTCAGCCGCCGCCTTTCCACAAGTCAGGGTTGGGGTGGCTTTGCACGTGCGCACGTGCACACCCCTATTCTATATCTCTTGAACGGCTGAGCCGATTGTGTTCAAATTTGGTGTGTGGTTAGGGACCTCTCAGCCCCCACTTTCCCACAAGTCAAAGGTGGGTGCCTCTGCACGTGCGCACTCTTTTTTGTATCTCAGAAACTACTTGCCCGATCGAGTTGAAATTCCCCATACATTTCCTTCGCGCTCGCTCGTTCATCGCCAACTACGGCGCCTTACTGGTATTAAATTGTACATGATCTCCTTTCTCGAATCCGCCAAAAGGGAGTACGTCCTGAGCGGCTGCATGCTTCAGCGTATACAAAACGAATGCTTAGATAAATCAAGCCATTTTTTATCAAGAATGATTTAGGTTCATTTCGACGTCTGAGGGTGCCACACGCTGTGATACCACCTCTATCAGAAGGCACTATAACAAAATCCAAATTGATTTGATGGTCCTATCCAATGGTGAAAACCCGATCTCAATCGGAACAGTGATTGCAAAGTTATTAGCTTCCGAAAAGCGTCTGTATGGCCGAGTCGGGCCGGGTCAAATGTAAATTTGTTACCGAGCGTGCGCAAAGCGCCCGTGAGGTTTCTCGTCAACTTACTAGACAAATATGCATTTGACCCGGCCCGACCTGGCCCGACCCGGCCCGACCCGGCCCGACCCGGCCCGACCCGGCAAAGTTATTAGCCTTTCGGAAGCTAATAACTTTGCAACCACTGCTCCGATTGAGATTGGGTTTTAACCATTGGATAGGTCCATCAAATCGATTTTTTTTTGTATGGTGCGTTCTGATAGAGGTGGTACCACAGCGCGTGGCAGTTGGTACACGCGAACGTCAAAATGAACAAAAAACCTTGCAAAAATTATTCTTGATAAAAAATGGCTGTATTATTCTAAGCATTAATGTATACGCTGAAGCATGCAGAGCTCAGGACGTACTCCCTTTTGGCGGATTTGAGAAAGGAGATCATGAGCAAATTAATGCAACTTAATTTTTATGTTGGCATGCATTGAGGCCTGGCAATTTTTCGGGAGGACTAAAATGACTATGTTACTACCACGTGTGCTCCCTTACCATTTCATATTTCAAACCTGTTTTAGCTTTACCAGAGCGCGCTCGCTCGGTCATCGCCCAAAAAGGCGTTTTACTGGTCTAGTAAGTTGAGAAACCTCACGGGCGCTTCGCGCCCGCTCGGTAATACAATATCGTGCAGTATGTACGTGTTTTATGCGTTACGGACCCAGCCGTAATTCCTCCTGCAGGTGCCTCCCCCCCCCCCCCCCCCCCCCCTCCCCCTCCAGCCGTAACGCTGCCATCGGTCATGTTGGCCCCCTTTATCAGCCGTCTGCGGCCGCCAGTGGTCGTGCGGCACAGTATTTACGCCGTCCAGTGGTGTCGTGAGGCACAGTATTTACGCCGTGCAGTGATGTCGTGCGGCGCAGTATTTACGCCGATCAACAGGATCGTGCGACGTGCAGTGCAGCTTTTTGCTGTCTAGGAATCGTCAAATATCCCCCCCCCCCCACATCATGCACATGTACATGTGAGCTGTTACTAACAAATGCTACATGTCATACATCGTCCTTTCCGTCATGTGTCCATATTTAGTCACACTGCAGGCATCAACAGCACTAGCGCCTGTTTTGATCGATGCTTTGAGCGTGTTGGATTTAACCTGGTTGTACATGAACATGATTAACAATAGGTAAATATAGAAGGAAGAGGGTCTTCGGTGAGATAGACACCACCTCATAAGCTCCACCGTAAGAACTACTGACCTACTTAAGCTGTTTAGTAGCTGTTTAGACACCGAAGACTGACATTTTGTCTGTATCTGTCATTTGTATGACGGCTGGCGTGGCACACTTCCCTGACATTGGCAAGGATACGTCTTCTGAAAAAGCGTTCGAAAGGCACGCGACATCACGAGTTAGCATGAGCCAGCTTTAATTAGGGCCAATGCCGCGGTAATATTCAACCAGATTTGCTTTGATAACAATTTGCTTCCAAACTTCACAAATCATGAGTTATGCTTCGTGAAATGCACATACAAACACAATTTGTACAGGACCTTTTTGAGCACAGAAATGCAAAAGTGAAACGCATGTGGGTGCTACAAACATGTTGCATACATATCAATGTGTAGACCAATATTGAGTATGTCGACTGCCAATGAAGTACATCCGACCAAATGACAGAACTTCCGGGAGTTTAGCTAATCTCAGCCACTTCCAAACTGATTTCATGAGACCATCGAACACCATTGTGACAGCGGTGACCTCCTGTCCCACAGAGCGGGACGGGTGTTCGGTCAGTCAGAACAGACACGCGCCACAGAGGGCTGACATTCCAATGATCTAACAAGCCTGCCCGGATAATGACTGTGTCTCCGCGGCACGGAGACGCGCCACGGAGACGCGCCACGGAGACGCGCCACGGAGACGGTCTGTTCCGAACTCCGGGGCTGACGGGGCGGAATGACAGGAACGTGGTGACGTCACGACCGGTTCCGTCAGTAATGCACTCCTGTGGTAACGCGGCGTGGTGGCAAGGCACAGCCGAGAGGACTTGACATTCAAAATTGCCGGTCATTATGCGATGCGCAAGAGCTTACAGATTCAAGCATGATTTTTAATTCATTGTTATGAATGAACGTGCGTAAGACGGCATTATGCGATTTCATGAATAATGCGAATTGTAGCATACCTATGAATGGAGGTAATATATCGATAGTTCAATAGTACCGAAATATTATTTTCGCTATTGTTTATCATTTTATAAGCATAGAGGTAATACATATAATTGAAATTAAAACATGTACTTTACTTCATTTATTTTGTGCACAGATTCCCCGAGTTGTGATGCAAGCTCAGCTTTACAGTTTATCTGTCCATCCTAAGTCACCGATACCGGCATGAAGCTGGTAAATCATAATGTAATCCAATATCCTGAAAAAAAGATGAGCATTAGTGCCTTTTATGTTAAAAGATACGTTTAACAAACGACGTTTATAAGCGAATCCACGACAAAGGCATAGCGTGTCTGGCAACAAAACAAAAAACAGCAAGTTGACAGAGCGGCTCGGTGTAACATCGACCATCTCATTGTGAAAAGATGCGAACGACTACTGGATGTCAAACTTGATAGTCTGAAGTAGAGTTTTGGTGGTGATGAGCCAAATCCCCGCGAGGTCGTTGGACCAGTGAGTTAAAGATAAGAGAAATTCAAGACGTGTGTAGAGGAAAACAGTTGAGCATGGAATAAGATGATACCTACATGCTTAAACAAATTCTACCTGATGTGTATATGTGCATAGGTGGGCACCGTTACTTCAAAATTTAACTTCGTTACTCGTTACTCCGTTATTCCAAAAAAGGAACTCGCTACTCGTTACTCCGTTATATCGTCCAAAAATATAACGGAAGTTACAGTTACTCCGTTACTTTTGTAAAACAAAGTGATATAACTTCCGACAAAATGAAGATAGAGAAGTGAAACCGGTACCAATGTGTTCGTCTCGTAGAGACACGTCTCCCAATATTCAGCATGACCATCTTGGGTCACCACTTGACCTTTACCTGAGGTCAAATTTTTAAGCTAATCTAAACTGGTCAACATGAATATATTTCGAAGCGCCTTGGCAAGACGAACACGATGGCGTCAAAATTATTTGTTTATATTTATTCGGTAAAAAGATATTTGCAAAAAACTGTTTTTCCAGAAATAGCCTTTTTGTCTTTGACCTTTGATCACCTCTGGAGCCTAAACTATTGACCTGAACTAAAATTTGAGGACACCATGGTGATTGCATATTTCAAGAGCTTTCGATTGATGTTTTTCGTTTGTTTCTAGCTATCATATTTCTCGAGATATTTTGGGGTTTCTGGAGCATGTTTGAATCTGTTTTTTTTTAGCAAAAACCTTTTTTGCTAAAAAAAAATGTTTGCATATTTGACCCAATGTGACCTCGAAGATATTGGCCTAGGGTCATGAAAATTACGCAAAACAGAGTTCCTACAGAACCTCCCTACCCTACAAATTTCGTTATTGTAGCTCTTATGGGGGGCGAGATCTTAGGGGAGCGGAATCGACCCCCCCCCCTCCATTTCGCGTAATTATCAGATGCCCGCTACTCGTATGTCCATCAAGACAGGCCAGGTTCAGCGCAGGTTCAGCCCAGGTTCAGCCCAGGTTCAGCCCAGATTCAGCCCAGGTTCGGGTCACCTCCGATTGAGCTGAAATTTGCACAGAAGATCCACCACAGGCCCAATAGTCCACACCTAGCAGTATTCGGTGTCACTCCCTGCGGTTTGACCTCCAGAGGTCAATAAAGGTCACGAGTTAAAATATTGAACAGCACACTGTGGCCTACCCAGAACAGCTACGGAGATGAATCCAACGCTAAAATACTCGTGCATACTTGGTCTTACGTTTCCCACAACGACTTGACATCTCAAGATCACCATTTGACCTTAGGGCATGTGGGGCTCAGCCGCCGGTACCATTGCACAGCGCATAACTGGTATACAAAAGTTATTTTACAAATTAAAAGCATGTCAAAATGTGACCCAGGTGATGCGCTAACATTCAACGAAAACACCTACTTGATAGCTATCACGGTTTGACCTTGACAATTAAACGTCACTGCGAGAGGTGCAGTCCGGGTTCAGGCCAGGTTCGATTTTGCACAGCATATTTTGACCTACCAAGAAGAGCTACGGGGATGAATCCAACGCTAAAATACTCTCACACACTTGGCCTTACGTTTCCCACATAGACCCGACCTCTCAAAGTCACCATTTGACCTAAGACTTTTTGGGGACTCAGCCGCTGGTACCATTGCACAGCGCATAACTGGTATACAAAAATGATTTTACAAATTAAAAAGCATGTCGAAATGTGACCCAGGTGATGCACTAACAGTCGCCCAAAACACCTACTTGATAGCTATCACGGTTTGACCTTGACAATTAAACGTCACTGCGAGAGGTGCAGTTCGGGTTCAACCCAGGTTCAATTTTCACAGCACATTGTGGCCTACCCAGAGGAGCTACGAGGATGAATCGAACGCTAAAATACTCTTAAATACTTGGTCTTACGTTTCCCATAACGACTTGACCTCTCAAGGTCACCATTTGACCAAAGATCATTTGGGGACTCAGCCGCTGGTACCATTGCACAGCGCATAACTGGTATACAAAAAGTTATTTTACAAATTAAAAAGCATTTCGAATAAAAAAAATGTGACCCAGGTGATGCGCTAACAGTCACTGGAAACACATACGTGATAGCTATCACGGTTTGACCTTGACAATTAAACGTCACTGCGAGAGGTGCAGCCCGGGTTCAACCCAGGTTCAATTTTCACAGCACATTGTGGCCTACCCAGAGGAGCTACGAGGATGAATCGAACGCTAAAATACTCGTAAATACTTGGTCTTACGTTTCCCACATCGATCCGACCTCTCAAGGTCACCATTTTATCTAAGGTCATTTGGGGACTCAGCCACCGGTACCATTGCACAGCGCATAACTGGTATACAAATATAATTTTACAAATTAAAAAGCATGTCGAAATGTGACACAGGTTACGTCTTGTGACACAGGTTACAATTAAACGTCATTTTAGCGAGTATTTAGCGAGTAAACGGGTATTTTAGCATAGCGTAGTATTTTGTAAAATAATTTGTGTACACCAGTTATGCGCTGTGCAATGGTACCGACGGCGGAGTCCCCAAATGACCTTACATCAAATGTTGACCTTGAGAGGTCGGCTGGATGTGGGAAATGTAAGACCAAGTATATACGAGTATTTTAGCGTTCGATTCATCCTCGTAGCTCCTCTGGGTAGGCCACAATGTGCTGTGCAAAATAGAACCTGGGCTGAACCCGGCTGCACCTCTCGCAGTTACGTTTAATTGTCAAGGTCAAACCGTGATAGCTATCAAATAGGTGTTTTAGGCGAATGTTAGCGCATCACCTGGGTCACATTTCAACATACTTTTTATTTTGTTAAATTATTTTTGTATACCAGTTATGCGTTGTGCAATGGGACCAGCGGCTGAGTCCCCAAATGACCTTAGGTCAAATGGTGACCTTGGTAGGGCAAGTCTTTGTGGGAAACGTAAGACTAAGTATGTACGAGTATTTTAGCGTTGGATTCATCCCCGTAGCCCTTCTGGGTAGGCCACAATGTGCTGTGCAAAATCGAACCTGGACTGAACCCGGGCTGCACCTCTCGCAGTGACGTTTAATTGTCAAGGACATCGATATATTATGAGATAATGGATAAACAAATAATGTTGCATCTCACCAACACACAACATATCACATCACAACATGATTGCAAACACATCGCGACCTGTCAACCCGTATCACTCGCGCATCCCACACAGCTCACATCGCACCACGCGCCGCCTCGGTACGCCTCAGTCGAACTTGGGCGCCGGAGGGTTCTTGTCATTGGGGATGTGTTTGCGCTGTAGGGCGGTACTTGCTTCGCAGCTCGGAGTTGATCCGTTTTCGGCAGCATACGCACGGCGTTCGCAGTACGATGGAGAGGAAGGAGGCGGTGCCGCCGATGGAGAGGAAGGAGGCGGTGCCGCCGATGGAGAGGAAGGAGGCGGTGCCGCCGATGGTGGCCGGTCGCACTGAGCAGCCCCATCAACGGTATCAGTAGATAGTTCTTCAGACCGGTCAGCGCGAAGTTCCTGGGGATCATGGCGGCGACCTCTGGCGGCATAGAACAGCATGTGGGCCGCTGCCTTCTCGATCATAGCTGCAGTGCTCTCCTTCACGTTGGCGTCGTTGGTGAAGAACCACCTGGCGGCCGGCTGATTGAAGCAGTATGCAGTGTAGTGGCCGCTGTGCTGGCTGCCGTGGTGCTCCACCACCGTCGTACACCATGCCGTGCGTGTCGGGGTGCGGACCGATCGCCATCCGACTCAGGTCAAGGCCACGCAGTGGGAATGTCACTTGGGCATGCGTCTTCAGTGCGTTGGTGCCAGTGAAGCTGAACCGTTTCAGATGGAAAATAATAACCGGTGGGAGGTGCCAAAAGTCTAGCTTCTTGAAGACGTCGTGGCTCTGTCGGCACCTGCGGCAGGTCCAGTCGTTGAGTAGGTCGCCGTGGACGTACTGATCTAGACAGTTCCACAGACTATCCTGACCTGCTGACGTTACTGCCAGCGGCAGGGACAGCAGTGATAATATCTCGAACGTGGTGGACACGAAGCAGCAGGCGGTGCAGCGCAATGTCGACTTTTGTAGGCCCTGAAAGAGCCGCGTCATAATCGAGTCATTGGCACGTGTAAACTGCCGCCAGACCGTATCGGCTGCCTCGGAGTCTGGCAGTCCATCGGGAGACGGCGCGGGTGGCGGCACTGTAGTTGCCGCCGCCATGTTGAGATCGTCATGCAACCACTCTAGCAGTAGGATGATGAACTCATGCGCGTCGTGCATGTGCATACCGCTGAATTCCGCGCGGCGCGCACATACCTCAGTGCGTAGCTGATGTGGCGAGAAAACGCGGAACTTCCTCGACCAGATGACGCCCAGGAGTCGGGCGACCTCCTTGGTCCCCCTGCCCTGACTTGGCGAGTGCTTGCTAACAACCTCGTGGGAAAATGTGTTGGCTGTATAGTGAACGAGGTCCTGTGTGTGCGCGAGGGCCTGAAGAGCAGCGTTCATATAACAAGTGTTGCCGATATTTGTTTAGACCGGTGGCACCAGCTGGAAGAGATGTAGTTTGGCATGTCGCCGCGAAGTACTGATTGGTCCAAGAAGGTGTGCGTCCCCAACTCTGTAGTTCATCTTAGTTTTTGCACTGTTCAGGAATGTCTGTTCTGTCTACCTCGGTTGCCACGATGCCGGCTGGGGCCTGACCAATCAACGAGGACGTGGGCGGCGTGCTGATTGTAGGTGCAGCTCGTGGCACACGTTTGCCATCTTCGCTCATCAACGAGGACGTGGGCGGCGTGCAGACTGTTGGTGCAGCTACAGTTCGTGGCACACGTTCGCCCTCTTCGCTCATCAACGAGGACGTGTGCGGCGTGCTGACTGTTGGTGCAGCTACAGTTTGTGGCACACGTTCGCCCTCTTCGCTCATCAACGAGGACGTGGGCGGCGTGCTGACTGTTGGAGCAGCTACAGTTCGTGGCACACGTTTGCCCTCTTCGCTCAAGCGCCCTGACTGGCGGTTGCTGGTCGAAGTAGCGGGTAGCATGGTAAGGCGGTCCCTGCTCCCTGGCAGTGGGACACACAGAGCATTTCTCCTTGCGATGGCTATGCCGATCCTCTGCTGTAAGTAAGTGGTTTCGCGGCGATCGCCAGTGGCCGCAGCGATACGCTGGCCCAGATCGTTTATGAACTTTCTGGTTGATTGTCCATAAGTGCCGGTTGTCTCGACAGCGACTGGCTCAAAAATGTGGCGTGTTGCTATATATCACCGTATTTTGAGCGCTTAGCTTTTTCAGCGGTCGTGGCCGCCGAGCCTGGAGTCAGTGAGCTACTTATGAGATGGGTCCGTGCGATGTATCAACGCACGTGGAATCCCAGACGAGGCAAAGACCATTCTTCAGAGGGAATGTTGTCATGCCATCTGGCCGGCGACCGTCGCTTCGGCTTAACCCGACAGGCTCGAGGATGGAAGGTAGGCCTGCCGTCTGTATGCCTCGGGAGATGATGTTGTTGACGGCTGCGTGTCGTGCTGCTCTGTCAGAGCTGTATTGACAGGATGGAAGGTAGGCCTGCCGTCTGTAAGCCTCGGGAGATGATGTTGTTGACGGCTGCGTGTCGTGCTGCTCTGCCAGAGCTGTATTGACAGGATGGAAGGTAGGCCTGCCGTCTGTAAGCCTCGGGAGATGATGTTGTTGACGGCTGCGTGTCGTGCTGCTCTGTCAGAGCTGTATTGACAGGATGGAAGGTAGGCCTGCCGTCTGTAAGCCTCGGGAGATGATTATGTTGACGGCTGCGTGTCGTGCTGCTCTGTCAGAGCTGTATTGACAGGAGAGCGTGTTGACGGCTGCGTGTCGTGCTGCTCTGCCAGAGCTGTATTGACAGGATGGAAGGTAGGCCTGCCGTCTGTAAGCCTCGGGAGATGATGTTGTTGACGGCTGCGTGTCGTGCTGCTCTGCCAGAGCTGTATTGACAGGATGGAAGGTAGGCCTGCCGTCTGTAAGCCTCGGGAGATGATGTTGTTGACGGCTGCGTGTCGTGCTGCTCTGTCAGAGCTGTATTGACAGGATGGAAGGTAGGCCTGCCGTCCGTAAGCCTCGGGAGAGGATGTTGTTGACGGCTGCGTGTCGTGCTGCTCTGCCAGAGCTGTATTGACAGGATGGAAGGTAGGCCTGCCGTCTGTAAGCCTCGGGAGATGATATTGTTGACGGCTGCGTGTCGTGCTGCTCTGCCAGAGCTGTATTGACAGGATGGAAGGTAGGCCTGCCGTCTGTAAGCCTCGGGAGATGATGTTGTTGACGGCTGCGTGTCGTGCTGCTCTGTCAGAGCTGTATTGACAGGAGAGCGGGAGTAATCCGAATCGATCAACCTGCCCACCGCATCTGCCTCTGTCAGAGCTGTATTGACAGGATGGAAGGTAGGCCTGCCGTCTGTAAGCCTCCTCGGGAGATGATGTTGTTGACGGCTGCGTGTCGTGCTGCTCTGTCAGAGCTGTATTGACAGGATGGAAGGTAGGCCTGCCGTCTGTAAGCCTCGGGAGATGATGTTGTTGACGGCTGCGTGTCGTGCTGCTCTGCCAGAGCTGTATTGACAGGATGGAAGGTAGGCCTGCCGTCTGTAAGCCTCGGGAGATGATGTTGTTGACGGCTGCGTGTCGTGCTGCTCTGCCAGAGCTGTATTGACAGGATGGAAGGTAGGCCTGCCGTCTGTAAGCCTCGGGAGATGATGATGTTGACGGCTGCGTGTCGTGCTGCTCTGTCAGAGCTGTATTGACAGGATGGAAGGTAGGCCTGCCGTCTGTAAGCCTCGGGAGATGATGTTGTTGACGGCTGCGTGTCGTGCTGCTCTGTCAGAGCTGTATTGACAGGATGGAAGGTAGGCCTGCCGTCTGTAAGCCTCGGGAGATGATGTTGTTGACGGCTGCGTGTCGTGCTGCTCTGCCAGAGCTGTATTGACAGGATGGAAGGTAGGCCTGCCGTCTGTAAGCCTCGGGAGATGATGTTGTTGACGGCTGCGTGTCGTGCTGCTCTGTCAGAGCTGTATTGACAGGATGGAAGGTAGGCCTGCCGTCTGTAAGCCTCCTCGGGAGATGATGTTGTTGACGGCTGCGTGTCGTGCTGCTCTGTCAGAGCTGTATTGACAGGAGAGCGGGAGTAATCCGAATCGATCAACCTGCCCACCGCATCTGCCTCTGTCAGAGCTGTATTGACAGGATGGAAGGTAGGCCTGCCGTCTGTAAGCCTCGGGAGATGATGTTGTTGACGGCTGTGTGTCGTGCTGCTCTGTCAGAGCTGTATTGACAGGAGAGCGGGAGTAATCCGAATCGATCAACCTGCCCACCGCATCTGCCTCTGTCAGAGCTGTATTGACAGGATGGAAGGTAGGCCTGCCGTCTGTAAGCCTCCTCGGGAGATGATGTTGTTGACGGCTGCGTGTCGTGCTGCTCTGTCAGAGCTGTATTGACAGGATGGAAGGTAGGCCTGCCGTCTGTAAGCCTCGGGAGATGATGTTGTTGACGGCTGCGTGTCGTGCTGCTCTGTCAGAGCTGTATTGACAGGATGGAAGGTAGGCCTGCCGTCTGTAAGCCTCGGGAGATGATGTTGTTGACGGCTGCGTGTCGTGCTGCTCTGTCAGAGCTGTATTGACAGGATGGAAGGTAGGCCTGCCGTCTGTAAGCCTCGGAAGATGATGATGTTGACGGCTGCGTGGCGTGCTGCTCTGTTGTCGTGCTGCTCTGCCAGAGCTGTATTGACAGGATGGAAGGTAGGCCTGCCGTCTGTAAGCCTCGGGAGATGATGTTGTTGACGGCTGCGTGTCGTGCTGCTCTGTCAGAGCTGTATTGACAGGATGGAAGGTAGGCCTGCCGTCTGTAAGCCTCGGGAGATGATGTTGTTGACGGCTGCGTGTCGTGCTGCTCTACCAGAGCTGTATTGACAGGATGGAAGGTAGGTCTGCCGTCTGTAAGCCTCGGGAAATGATGTTGTTGACGGCTGCGTGTCGTGCTGCTCTGCCAGAGCTGTATTGACAGGAGAGCGTGTTGACGGCTGCGTGTCGTGCTGCTCTGCCAGAGCTGTATTGACAGGATGGAAGGTAGGCCTGCCGTCTGTATGCCTCGGGAGATGATTATGTTGACGGCTGCGTGTCGTGCTGCTCTGCCAGAGCTGTATTGACAGGATGGAAGGTAGGCCTGCCGTCTGTAAGCCTCGGGAGATGATGTTGTTGACGGCTGCGTGTCGTGCTGCTCTGCCAGAGCTGTATTGACAGGATGGAAGGTAGGCCTGCCGTCTGTAAGCCTCGGGAGATGATGTTGTTGACGGCTGCGTGTCGTGCTGCTCTGCCAGAGCTGTATTGACAGGATGGAAGGTAGGCCTGCCGTCTGTAAGCCTCGGGAGATGATGTTGTTGACGGCTGCGTGTCGTGCTGCTCTGCCAGAGCTGTATTGACAGGATGGAAGGTAGGCCTGCCGTCTGTAAGCCTCGGAAGATGATGATGTTGACGGCTGCGTGGCGTGCTGCTCTGTTGTCGTGCTGCTCTGCCAGAGCTGTATTGACAGGATGGAAGGTAGGCCTGCCGTCTGTAAGCCTCGGGAGATGATGTTGTTGACGGCTGCGTGTCGTGCTGCTCTGTCAGAGCTGTATTGACAGGATGGAAGGTAGGCCTGCCGTCTGTAAGCCTCCTCGGGAGATGATGTTGTTGACGGCTGCGTGTCGTGCTGCTCTGTCAGAGCTGTATTGACAGGATGGAAGGTAGGCCTGCCGTCTGTAAGCCTCGGGAGATGATGTTGTTGACGGCTGCGTGTCGTGCTGCTCTGTCAGAGCTGTATTGACAGGAGAGCGTGTTGACGGCTGCGTGTCGTGCTGCTCTGCCAGAGCTGTATTGACAGGATGGAAGGTAGGCCTGCCGTCTGTAAGCCTCGGGAGATGATGTTGTTGACGGCTGCGTGTCGTGCTGCTCTGCCAGAGCTGTATTGACAGGATGGAAGGTAGGCCTGCCGTCTGTAAGCCTCGGAAGATGATGTTGTTGACGGCTGCGTGTCGTGCTGCTCTGCCAGAGCTGTATTGACAGGAGAGCGGGAGTAATCCGAGTCGATCACCTGCCCACCTGTGCGGCTGACAGACCTCAGCTCCCACACGGTGAGCAATGGCGATTCGGAACGCTTTGGCGTCTAGATGTGTGCCTAAAGCCGGCGTGGGAAAGGCATGAAGCCACTGTCCAGATTCGGGGCACGCTGCTGCCAGCAGTCGGCTTCTGGAAACCTGGTCCGCAGCTGCTAGGAGAGCGGTATGTTGACGCTCCAGAATAATTAAATCCCACTCTTCTTACGAGTTGCAGTTTTTTGGGTTCGCCGACGCCTGAGCTTTGTCGCCATCGGTGGTCATGCTTGACTCCCACTGTGCAATGGCGCGCGATATCTCGTTGGATGCCGTCAAATCCGTTGAGTTTTGAAGAATAGATTCTGACAGCCGTGCGGTAGAGTGCAGCGGGGACAGGTACGCTGGAGCAGCGATGTCGCTGAATCGGCGGACACCGATACCACCCAGTCTAACTGGTAGTTGGGGTTGTGCCAGCGAGGAGTCGGTCATGCTCACATTTGTGACGGCAGAAACGGAACCAGAAATTAAAACACCCAGAGGTTTCAGAGCGTCATTTACTCGGTAGAATGGTGTGGTACGCAGCGTGTATATTAGCTTTGGCCTGCCCCCCCCCCCCCCCCCCCCAGCGACCCGATTTCAGCTCGACCGGGGGCCGGCTGCTTCACTGGGGAGGGGGGGGGGGCTCCGCCCCCCTCCCCAGTTAACATGTTAGAGGAGGCCCTGCACCATTTCATCACCACTCCACGCCGGTTTCCTGTTTTGATGCGTGCCTGCCGTGCGGTGCCGTGTGAAACTCTGCACTATAATATTGTGTTAATCACCAGTAAGGCGCCGTAGTTGGCGATGAACGAGCGAGCGCGAAGGAAATGTATGGTGAATTTCAACTCGATAGGGCAAGTAGTTTCTGAGATACAACAAAGGGTGTGCACGTACGCACGTGCAGTGGCACCCCAACCCTGACTTGTGGGAAAGCGGCGGCTGAGGGGTCCCTAACCACACACAGAATTCGAACACAATCGGCTCAGCCGTTCCTGAGATATAGAATAGGGGTGTGCACGTGTGACCGTGCAGAGGCAGCACACCCCTGACTTGTGGGAAAGTGGCGGCTGATGGGTCCCTAACCACACACCAAATTTGTACACCATCAGCTCAGCCGTTGCAGAGTTATTGCGACAAAACACTTTTCAACACCCCTCACCCGGCACGCGCCACGCGCAGTGGTAGTCAACCGCATGAGTCGGCTCTGGTCTCAAACAGGGTAGGTTGGATGGGACTGCTCAGCAAAGAAGCCCCCTGTGTCAATCGGACGTGCGGTTGAGGAGATATGAGCTTCTCAAAAGCGTCGCCACGGGCCGGGCCGCTCATATTCAGATTTTTACCATATACCAGTAAGGCGCCGTAGTCGGCGATGAACGAGCGAGCGCGAAGGAAATGTATGGTGAATTTCAACTCGATAGGGCAAGTAGTTTCTGAGATACAAAAAAGGTGCGCACGTGCGCACCCCATCCCTGGCTTGTGGGAATTTGGCAGCTGAGAGATCCCTAACCATACACCAAATTGGTACACAATCGGCTCAGCCGTTCCTGAGATATATAATAGGGGTGTGTATGTGCGCACGTGCAGAGGCACCCCACCCATGGCTTGTGGAAAGGCGGCGAGGGAGGGTCTCTAATCACACACCAAATGTGAACAAAATCGGCTCAGCCATTCCTGAGATATATAATAGGGGTGTGCACGTGCGCACGTGCAGAGCCCCCCCCCCCCCCCCCCCCCCCCCCCCCCCATGACTTGTGGGAAGACCGTGGCGGAGGGGTCCCTAACCACACACCAAATTTGAACACAATCGGCTCAGCCGTTCCTGAGATATAGAATAGGGGTGTGCACGTGCGCACGTGCAGAGGCAAACTGGCGGCTGAGAGGTCCCTAACCAAACACCAAATTTGAACACAATCGGCCCAGCCGTTGCGGAGTTTTTTTGCGAGAAAACACTTTTCAACACCCATCACGCGGCACGCGCCACGTGCAGTGGTAGTGACCCACATGAGTCGACACCGGTCTCAAACAGGTTTGGTTGGATGGGGCTACTCAGCAAAGAAATCCCCTTGTCAATCGGACGTGCAGCTGCAGAGATATTAGCTTCTCAAAAGCGTCACCACGGGCCGGGTCGGGCCGGGCCGTTCATATTCAGATTTTTCCCATATACCACGGAAGGACGAGCGAGCGCTTCGCGCTCGCTCGTAATCAATTCCAGATACAGCTTATAAGCAAAGCCTTATAATCATTAAAGGAAATAGTTCACCTTGGGAAATTTTTACCCAACATGATTTGATTAATTTGTTTAATACAATGTATTTTTATATTGTTAAAAAAATGGCCTTATATCGCACCGATTCAGGACAGAAGGCCGTACATTTTTATTGTTTATCAAAACTACTCTCTGAGTCAGAGTCCTGACGTCACGCGAATGTAAAAAATGGTTCAGCCAATCAGATTCGAAAGTAGTCGCGTAAAGATTGACTCGCATTGGAGATGTGCCAACCGGCGGCCGGCGATTCGCTTGCTAGCACCAGCTGCAAGCTGATTGGCTGATGGTATAGCCTCTGCCCGGGCCAGAACCAGTACAACATTCTTTCGCCAGCACCGCATTCCTTCGCCAAAAACTCAAATACATTCGGCTGGAGAGTCTTTTCAGTCAAGAAAACTTGCAGATAGGGGTTTCCCAACATGGGCTACAAAACTGATATCTCAGTTTAAAACTAATGTTGAAGGTGAACTATTTCCTTTAAGGTAAATATACATTTTATCTGGAATATCTTTCTTTAAAGATATTAAATATTTCAAGGGAAAAAATGTATGTCACCTAAAACAAGCTTCTTGGACTCCACATCTGTGTGGACAAAAAACTAACAACACTACGTGAACTTTTAACCCAATTTGATGTCCAGACGAATATATGCCGTCGGGTCCTCAGCGCGAAAGAGTCATTGACAGGGGGAGAGTTTTTTTCCTTATTATCACTTCTTACAGCCAATGCAGGAACGTGCGGGGGGAATTTTCCCCTAATGCCCCCCCCCCCCCCATGATCCGCCAGTGTTATGCAGTGGTAGGGCTACCACTGCAGAAATAATAATAATAATATTAATGTTATATGTCATACCTGTTCGGTACATATAAATTAATCCATAGCTACAAACAATAAGCAAATTGGGAAATGTTTGTTTTTAACTGAACCTATTTACCCTACTTAATACTAGTAGACGTATTCCACACAACATAGGTAGGTACCTATACATGGAAATGTACTCAAACGCTCCTCAGCAGGCGAGACCAAAGGCTGCGACGCTGCGTGTAAAATTATAACTTACGTTGGTTGTGAATCGCTCCAAACTACCAAAATGCTACAAAATAGATGAAACACAAACGAGGCAAAAAATAACGATTTATTTCTTTCGCAAGAAGTTATTTTTGCACAGTCAGTGCCCATTTTTCATCGCCAGTTTCAGCGGATTATTATAATTATTATTATTATTAGTATTATTATTTTATTTTTTTTTTGGGGGGGGGGTAATTTATATTGCAGCAGCCGTCTGTCTCGGTGGCGCCAGACTCGGCGCGGACAGGGACAATGTGACGCGGCGGCGGCGGCGGCGGCACCGTCTCGGTTGGCACGGTAGCCGGCGGCGGGCGGCTGACGGCTGGCTGACGGCCATGGTCTCGTTTCCAGACCTGGTCTGCCAAGCTGGCAGTGCCGTTCAGGGCCGCTCGCATCCGGGGCTGCCACCCACAGAAGGAGCGCCAGCCGCGCGCATCCGCAATCCTCCGCCAGAATGTCTCATGCCGGTTCCGGTAAAAGGGTGGACAATTTTTGCAGAATGGTCGAAAAGTGACTTTGAGGAAAGTTATACCAGAAATAAAGTTTATGAGGCATACATGAAAGGAAATGAAAGGGAAATTGTGATCAAATGCGTCCTCCTTTGCAAAATGTACGTTGCCTAATACCGGCAGTAGAGTTTCTTAGCTCACCGGGACCAGCGCTCCTGACCTGACATAATACCGGCAGTAGAGTCTCTTAGCTCACCGGGACCAGCGCTCCTGACCTGACCTTACCGGCAGTAGAGTCTCTTAGCTCACCGGGACCAGCGCTCCTGACCTGACCTTATCGGCAGTAGAGTCTCTTAGCTCACCGGGACCAGCGCTCCTGACCTGACCTTACCGGCAGTAGAGTCTCTTAGCTCACCGGGACCAGCGCTCCTGACCTGACCTAATACCGGCAGTAGAGTCTCTTAGCTCACCGGGACCAGCGCTCCTGACCTGACTTTACCGGCAGTAGAGTCTCTTAGCTCACCAGGACCAGCGCTCCTGACCTGACTTTACCGGCAAAAGTATCTTAGCTCACCGGGACCAGCGCTCCTGACCTGACTTTACCGGCAAAAGTCTCTTAGCTCACCGGGACCAGCGCTCCTGACCTGACTTTACCGGCAAAAGTATCTTAGCTCACCGGGACCAGCGCTCCTGAACTGACCTTATCGGAAGTATGGCTCCTGACCTGACCTGTGGTATGATCCCTGATCCAATGGTGGGACAGGGATATCATCCTCAAAATCTTGGAAAATTGTATGAATTCCCTCTAGCACAGTATTTATGTACATGTTATAAGTGCCATAAGCTAAAATTAGGTCGCCGTTTCTTCGAAACATAATTCGCTATTAAGCATATACTTCTAATGCGAACATAATAAATCAGAGAGAGTATCGATCAAGAATTAAAAAAAAAATTATCCAAGCTTTCATGCGACTGCAACCTTTGTTTATGGACGTCGAGCGCAAGACTGAAGTTTGCACTAGTAGCGAGGTACTTACGGAGTATCTTAAAATTACCGGACGATGACAAGCTTCGTATGCTTTTCAAACTTCAGTCTTGCGCTCGACGTCCATAAACAAAGGTTGCAGTCGCATGAAAGCTTGGAATTCAGACTGGTTATTGATTCACCTTTTTTGGAAGGATTCAATCACGATTCATTTTGGAATATGAATGATTCAGTCACCGTTTGATTCATGGATATCCATTTTGAGAAATGATTCTTTCCAATTCAAAGAATCAAAATGCTTTTGATCAAACCACGTTTGACTCACCATTGAAATAGCATTCCACAGTCTTTTTGATTCAATCAGCCTCGTTTCTATGCGGGTTTTGATTCAATCATGATTCATGAATCACAAAATCCGGTGGTGAATCGATTCTTCTTTGATTCAAGGGATTTTGATTGAACGATTCCAATCGAGAGTCGAATCAATAACCAGTCTGGCTTGGATTAAAATAATTTTCTTTTTTATTCTTGATCGATACTCTCTCTGATTTATTATGTTCCCATTAGAAGATATATGTTAAATAGCGAATTATGTTTCGAAGAAACGGCGACCTAATTTTAGCTTATGGCACTGCTAACATACCAGTAAGGCGCCGTAGTTGGCGATGAACGAGCGAGCGCGA
Source organism: Chirona hameri (assembly GCA_036785665.1). Classification (NCBI taxonomy): domain Eukaryota; kingdom Metazoa; phylum Arthropoda; class Thecostraca; order Balanomorpha; family Balanidae; genus Chirona; species Chirona hameri. Next base: position 25,420 of record JAXIVJ010004563.1, read on the forward strand.
ACGAAATGTATGGTGAATTTCAACTCGATCGAGCAAGTAGTTTCTGAGACACACAAAAAAGGTCCGCACGTGCGCACGTGCAGAGGAACCCCACCTCTGACTTGTGGAAAAGAGGCGGCTGAGAGGTCCCTAGCCACACACCAAATTTGAACACAATCGGCTCAGTCGTTCCTGAGATATAGGATAGGGGTGTGCACGTGCGCACGTGCAGACGCACCCCACCCATGACTTGTGGAAAGGCGACGGGCGGCGGAGGGGTCCCTAACCACACATAAAATTTGAACACAATCGGCTCAGCCGTTCCTGATATATAGAATAGGGGTGGGCACGTGCGCACGTGCAGAAGCACCCCACCCCTGACTTGTGGGAAAGTGGCGGCTGAGAGATCCCTAACCACACACCAAATTTGAACACAATCTGCCAAGCCGTTGCGGAGTTTGTACGAGAAAACACTTTTCAACACCCATCACGCGGCACGCGCCACGCGCAGTGGTAGTCATCCACATGAGTCGGCACTGGTCTCAAACAGGTTAGGTTGGATGGGGCTGCTCAGCAAAGAAACCCGCGTGTCAATCGGACGTGTGGTTGCAGAGATATGAGCTTCTCAAAAGCGCCGCCACGGGCCGGGCCCGGCCGGGCCACTCATATTCAGATTTTTACATATACCACGGAAGGACGCTTCGCGCTCGCTCGTAATAAATAAATACTGTGCTAGAGGGAATTAATACAATTTTCCAAGATTTTGAGGATGATATCCCTGTCCCACCATTGGAGCAGGGATCATACCACAGGTCAGGTCAGGAGCCATACTTCCGGTAAGGTCAGTTCAGGAGCGCTTGTCCCGGTGAGCTAAGAGACTCTACTGCCGGTTAGGTCAGGTCAGGAGCGCTGGTCCCGGTGAGCTAAGAGACTCTACTGCCGGTAAAGTCAGGTCAGGAGCAGTGGTCCCGGTGAGGTAAGAGACTCTACTGCCGGTAAGGTCAGGTCAGGAGCGCTGGTCCCGGTGAGCTAAGAGACTCTACTGCCGGTAAGGTCAGGTCAGGAGCGCTGGTCCCGGTGAGCTAAGAGACTACTGCCGGTAAGGTCAGGTCAGGGGCGCTGGTCCCGGTGAGCTAAGAGACTCTACTGCCGGTATTAAGTCAGGTCAGGAGCAGTGGTCCCGGTGAGCTAAGAGACTCTACTGCCGGTATTAAGTCAGGTCAGGAGCAGTGGTCCCGGTGAGGTAAGAGACTCTACTGCCGGTAAGGTCAGGGCAGGAGCGCTGGTCCCGGTGAGCTAAGAGACTCTACTTCCGGTAAGGTCAGGTCAGGAGCGCTAGTCCCGGTGAGCTAAGAGACTACTGCCGGTAAAGTCAGGTCAGGAGCAGTGGTCCCGGTGAGGTAAGAGACTCTACTGCCGGTAAGGTCAGGGCAGGAGCGCTGGTCCCGGTGAGCTAAGAGACTCTACTGCCGGTATTAAGTCAGGTCAGGAGCAGTGGTCCCGGTGAGCTAAGAGACTCTACTGCCGGTATTAGGTCAGGGCAGGAGCGCTGGTCCCGGTGAGCTAAGAGACTCTACTGCCGGTAAGGTCAGGTCAGGAGCGCTGGTCCCGGTGAGCTAAGAGACTCTACTGCCGGTAAGGTCAGGTCAGGGGCGCTGGTCCCGGTGAGCTAAGATACTCTACTGCCGGTGTTAGGTCAGGTCAGGAGCGCTGGTCCCGGTGAGCTAAGAGACTCTACTGCCGGTAAGGTCAGGTCAGGAGCGCTGGTCCCGGTGAACTAAGAGACTCTACTGCCGGTATTAGGTCAGGTCAGAGACTCTGCCACTTGTGAGCTGCTTCGGGACCGCGCACCACCAGCAGCTCGGGCGATAATGTCACATTCCTGTGTCCCCACCGCCTGCCTACCGTTCGGCGTCGCTCTGTCAGACCTGTGAGCGTCATGGCCTAGCCATGGCTTCGCTACCGACTCCCATGGCTGGCCGCCCGCCAACCCTCCTCTCCCCCCCCCCCCCCGCCACGTGCGACAAGCGACGCCGCTCGCTAACGACGTGACCAGTCCGGAAGAGCCCTCAGTCGTGGCAGCGCGTTGGCCGAGGGCGCACCGGAGCGGACAACTAGCAGATCGTGTAAGGCGCTGCCTGAGGCCGGCCCACCCTGCCGGAGAGCCCGGTGAAGGAAACAGCAGCGTGATATAGTTACCAACCTTCGGTTATGTAGAAGCAGTAGATCGGAGTTGGAGTTGTAGAGAGATGCACACGGAGAGGGACTGGTAGTTGTCACAGTAGATGGATGTGTTCTAACAGCCTCGTAGTTGAGGTGGCCCTTACATCGACATCATCCAGCAGATTGTAGAAGTAGTTGAAGGTTACCACGATTGTCCCATCCTGTCCTCGTATTCTCGTAGACAGCGGTTTCAGGCCACTCAGCTGGATCTCAGCTACAACCTTCCAATTCACTTAACTTATGTTACTTCTATGTTAGCCTTATGTTACTTCTAGATGAGTTGCGCTTGAAACAAAACGTTTACATAGACAGTTAAACATAATTATGAGACCTTTACCACAGTGTCTCAGCTAGCGATCCGATCCTCGCAAACAGTCGTGGTCAAGATGGGTGATAGCGCAGTTTGTCTTTGTCTCTCCGAAATTCGCACAACCTGCTTTGTCGAACTCGAAACTACCGCATCTGCCGAAATTATTTCACCGCTTCTATCGAACCTGCTCCATCTTTTTTGTTGTCGTAGCTATCCCACTAAATTAAATGCGTTTATATCCAGTTGCTGCTGAGGCGATACCACTGCTTCTTTCGAATCGGCGCTAGCTTTTATGTCGAATACGCATCACTCAGTTTGAAGAGCCTGTATGATTCACTTATCTACGCAGCTTGTCTACCCTCAAGGGTATTTTTTTTTTTACGCGACCCATTTATTAGGCGGGGAACAGCCAATGGCTTCTGCAGTTGATACAACTCAGCAGAACCCAGGCGTCATTTCCCGCTGGCCTGAGATTCAATACCGTTTAACCCTATTCCCGTCGGGGGCAGATTGTGCCCCCCCCCCGTGGTTTTTCACTTGCCGCTTCTAAATCGTTAGGCCTAGCGTCCTGAAACTTGGTGACTTTCCCCAAAATTGAATGGCGCGTGTTATGTAAAATTTTTGAAAAAATCGGTCCAGTAGAGGCGGTTCTAGGCTCCTGTTTTGGAGAGGGTGTTACGAATGCGGTTTTGCAGCGCATACTTCCTTCGTGGTTTGCAGTGCAATAAATGCACAATTTAAATGCAATATTCATCATAGATACTGGGATTGTACATATTTTTGGGGCAGAGGCGCACTGAGGATAAAAAAAATGGGAGGCGATACCCACCCTCAAATTAGGTCCAACTACAAATTAGTAAGATGATAAAAGCGTTACGCGCATGGTGCCCCCATGTTTTTTCCTGGATCCGCCTATGCGCAATATATCAAATTTAACAAATTACAGCATATAATGCCTACATGTGACGTTCATGTCGTCCCAAACAATCACGAACAGCACATTTTTTTCTTCAGAAAATCCCCCCCCCCCCATTTTACATTCCCTGAATACGCCTATGATTTTTTATTTTGTTTGTTGTCTTTTGATATATTAAAGATCAGTACATTTGAAGCTCAAAAATGTTTGGGCATGCAAATCGGTCGAGCCACATGGCCGCAATGACCTTTCAAAAAACACCCAAAATTGTCGGATTTTTGCCCCCTAGACTCCATTTTTGAATAAAACAAAAATTCGGGATCCAAAGAGAGAGATCTTGTCATGACGAATCGAATGGAGTTTTCCCCATCGAAATCGTCCAAGCGGTTCTCGAGATCTCTGGGGGGCAGAATCTGCCCCCCCGCAAGATAACATAATTCAGGGAATAGGGTTAATATGACATCTCATGAGTTTGGAAGAAACCGGGGACACTCGACCAGCGTTCAACTCTATCCAGATATAAATGTATCGCAGTATGCAGAATGTATGCATATTATTACCGAGCGGGCGCGAAGCGCCCGTGAAGTTTCTCGTCAACTTACTAGACAAATTTACATTTGACCCGTACCGGCCCGGCCATACAGACGCTTTTCGGAAGCTAATAATTTTGCAACCACTACTCCGATTGAGATCGGGTTTTCACCATTGGAAAGGACCATCAAATCAATTTTGATTTTGGTATGATGCGTTCTGATAGGAGTGGTACCACAGCGCGTGGCACACGCAAACTTCAAAATGAACAAAAATAATTATAGATCAAAAATGGCATTATTAATCTAAGCATTCGTTTTTTATACGCTGAAGCCAGCGCTAGGACGTACTCCCTTTTGGCGGATTCGAGAAAGGAGATAATGCACAATTTAAGAAAACTTAATTTTTATGTTGGCATGCATGGAGGCCTGGCAATTTTTATGGAGGACTAAAAGGACTAAAAGGACTAAAAGGACTAGGTGTTACTACCACGTGTGCTCCCGTACCGTTTCATATTTGAAACCTGTGTTAGGCGTTTTACTGGTTGAGTATTTAGCAGGAAAATAAATGTCAAACTAAGCCGGTATCTCCCTATGATTGCGGTAATTGTTTTCGCTTTATTCAAGTTTATTTTAAAAGTCCGGATTATATAACATGCTGTTTTACGTTATCACCGAGCGGGCGCGAAGCGCCCGTGAGGTTTCTCGTCAACTCACTAGACAAATTTACATTTGACCCGGCCCTACCCGGCCCGACCTGGCCCGACCCGGCCCGAACCGGCCGTACATACGCTTTTCGGAAGCTGGTTTATGTGGAAGCTTTGCAACCACTGCTCCGATTGACATCGGGTTTTCACCATTGGATAGGACCATCAAATAAAAAAAAAATATTTTGGTATGCTACGTTCTGATATGGGTGGTACTACAACGCGTGGCACATGCAAACGTCGAAATGAACAAAAATATGTATTGATCGAAAATGGCTTGATCTATCTAAGCATTAATGTATACGATGAAACATTCAGCGCTCAGGACGTACTCCCTTTTGGCGGATTCGAGAAAGGAGATCATGAACAATTTAATACAACTTAATTTGTATGTATAGTTTGTCTCAGGAGTTATTAAGTTACCTTGGGAAGCAACAGATGCCGCTCGGTTACCGCCGATTAAGGCGTTTTACTGGTTTTGTTGCCCGCATTTAGTGTACTCTTCCAAATATTGCCATTCAAATGAAGGTTCGTGCATTTCAATGAAGACAAAAATTGCAAACTAATTTTGCTCTGAATACCTAAATCTCTCATTCTGACTACGATAATAAGTATAACTTCCCTCGGTTTCCGATTAAAATGAAGTGGACGTAACATTTCTATAAATCCGAGCGTGACTGCAGTTGCACCCGACCGCAGATTGCACCCGTCTCAATAGTTCCATAAGGCTGGGTATTAAACATGGACGTAGGAACGTCATGAAAAGTGTGTGTGGGGGGGGGGGGCAGTAAAACTTTGATCTCGTCTTGAGACAAACTAAACCCCCTAATGCAATATTCTTTGCAGATTTGGGCTCCTCTCGTCTTGGCGAACCGTTTGCCACCTAAAATTGTATTTACTAAGCAAAGGTAAATATTTTAGCAAAAATTTCGGCCGAAAAGTGTGTGTGTGGGGATCATGCCCCCCCCCCCCCCCCTGTTCCTACGCCTACGGTATTAAAGACTTCACAGTGGTTGACAACGGGTGTGGCATGCTAATCTGGGACGTATTGTTTACGCTCTGAACACATTTACCATTAAAATTAGTACGCACGGTACCATTAAAAAATGGGTGACGCCAAAATCATCGCAGTTCGGTACAGTACAAATATCACATACGTGCGAGGTTCAAACCTCTAAACCATATTGAAATTCAATTGAAAACCATATTTCCCATATGCAGTCATATTCCTGTTTGATGCGTGTGGGATTTGTATGTGCGCACATTAAATAACGTATCACAGCAGTCGACAACGTAAATGAAACGCAATCTCAAGTACGTCGGGTCCGACCACGTTGTGTTTCTGCCGTGAGCTCCTTTGCCCATTTGTTAGCTCTTGAAATGTTTTCCTGTATGTTACGGCGAGAAATTTACAAAGAGCAGGTTCCGTGCATGGTCTCAGAATTTACTGCTGCGGTAATAGCCCATTGGATGTCGAGGGTGTAACTCTTGAGGCATGTCTAATGTGGGGAAAGCGATTTTTTTCGAATGATTTAAAGGCTGTAGAGTGGCATGCTTGTGACCAAAACTTGAGCCACATAATATATTGCCCGAAATGCTCACAAATAATGGGTCTGACCAACATGCCAGTATTTTTATATCAAAGTTCATCCCTTTATTTATAGCGCTTTCACCATATTCGGCGCCAGGTGTCGTCTTTTGAGACATGATAACACTACTGCGTTGGTAAGGTAGGATTTAACTCCACCATGCTGTGTGGTATTGTATACATATTAACCATCGGTGATTACAATCGGATTACCGTCAAATACAGGCTGACAAGCTTCGAAAGTCCATGACATTCTTTAATGAGCGAATTGCAACCGGTACCAGACACAATTGTCCCAAATCACGTATTTCCTTCTCCCAAGCTGTAAGGGCTTATGTTGATTCCCGAATAAAACGAAACAGTTATACTGGCAACTTCCACCACAACACTCGGTTATACTGGCTAACTTCCACCACAGCATTCCACTACTCATACGTGCTTCTGAACCTCCCGCTAAAACCTGTATCACGGCTTCGCTGAATTGAACCAGCATCCATATGTGATTTAAAACTAACCAGTTAAGTTTGCGTCTAATTGTATTGTGGAATTAAATTGAAAGGCACAACCGTACCTATTCGTAATATAATCTCGCCATTTTGTTTTGTGCTTTCCGTGCATCACATACAAAATTAACAAAGATATGACACATGAATGATGAAGGCAGATATATACAATGAAGCAATATTCGACTCGATCCCGGCGAGATATTTACATACAGGAATTTAACATCCGTTCACTGTGTTTTTATATTTTGAAAACGGTTTTCCTGACATCTACGGCAGTTTTTCATTGAAGTTCATACCGCGCCGTTAATATTGTCTTTCCAACTTAATTATATTAGTTATCAAAGAGAAGTCGAGAAACTGGCAGAAGATAAGAGTAGGAGGGTTCCGATATTCTCCGTGGGAGTGCTCTCTCTCTCTCTCTCTCTCTCTCTCTCCCTCTCTCCCCCAGTCCGGGACTGACCAGTATTTTGTTCCCACAGAGAACCCCAGAAAGTCCGCAGCCATGCCGTCCACCAAGAAGGGGGTGAGTACGTACTGAGTTCGGAGAACCATCCTGAGCTAATCTGGCTGTCTTTTGTATTCTGAACGTAATCATTCAGGTAGCCTGACCGGGTCCTGTGTTCTGAACTCCATCAGTCAATCCGGCTGTGACAGGGAGTGGTGTTACGATTGGCGGCCAAAAGCGATCAGCGAGGGAACTATGAACAGGAAGGTTAGGAAGGTTGAAACAGTGCGCGATGTAAGGTGCACGGTTTTAGCTACTCAGCGCAGTCATTTGATCTGCCCGTGCCGGCCACTGACCTGCACGTGGGTTACCAGCACCTGCCGCTGATTGGTCACCTGCTAGATGCGTCAATGACAATGTCGAGCTCTTCTACTGTGACCGGGTCCGTCGCACAGCGACACTCGAGATGTGTAAGTTCTAAAACAGAAATACCATTGTGGCCTGAGGGATGGAAATACGCAGGCAAAAAATGCACATTTATCCCGTTTGGTAGAAAATTATAGAGAAAGCGCGTCCCATCTATGTCTCGTCTGTCCCTCGCCTCAGAGACTCTGCACACTGCACACATCTATATTTGAGCGACGCTTCGGCGCGGAATACACGGGGCGTTTTCGGCAGGGAATTCGGACCTGGCACCGAGCCAGATCCCGTGCTGGTCTCGGGTCACGGCGGCCAGCCACCTGGCCCCGCCCCAGGAGGCCCAGCACAGAGACGCATCCGGGCCGTCCCATAGGCCATACCGCACCCGCTGAATACCGGGAGATAAGCCGACTCGGGGTGAAGTCACTAGTCAGGGGATACCATCATCGTATCAACATCATCAGCATCATCGAAGAGTAGCAAATATCCCAGGCATGCAACGCAAGCACTCGGAAAATTTCAGAAAATCGTAAACTACGAAGAATTTATCTATGACAACCTGACAATAGAACAAGGGAGCGATTCTGTTGTTACAAGAAGTAATTGATGCTCATTCTATCGCGATAGTTTTGGAAGGCCGCTCTCGATTTACTCGATAAAATTCCCGATAGCGCAGTCTCGCTGCTCCTAGTTTCGGCGGGCCTTGGTCTCCTTGTCTCGCCAGCAGGCCGTGGAGCCCCGGCGGCCGGCGATGGTTTCTTCGAACCGTCCGCGTGCCTCGTGTCAGCGGAGTGAGTCACCCCGCCCCGCCGCGCCGCTGGAGGCAGCCCTGTTTAGGTTGGCTGCCTTCCCTGCCGCTCTGCAGAGAGGCTGGCTGGACCGGAGTGAGCTCGGCCTGGTCGAGACAGCGTCCCCAGCAACCACCGCGGCCCGACGGCCTTGTCACGATGTATTTATGTTTGCTGATGTTGTGACAACGTGACAACGTTGCATGGAGGAGGTTGCATAATCTCCAGAGATGGCGTAATGGGAAGTTAATGATTAGATGATTCAAAAGACCATATTGTGACGTAATAGTTAGCGACCCTGTAATATAATAATATAGAAAATGAAGCGACTGCGAAAATAGTCATGCGGAATACGCGAAAGAAAGTATTAACATAAAAGTCAGTATTTAAATTTAAAAATATGAAATTTATGCCTAACTTCTTCAAGGCGGAAAAGTTCAGATTATCAGAGCTGGATATGATCTAAGTCTCACTTAAAGGGAGTGTGCCTACTGTTTTGGAATGTCAAAAATATTTTGCATATGGTAAGTAGCTATTGGTTTGATTGTTGTATATGATGAAATTCACATCTGGAGCCCCTTTAGTTGAATTTTCACTTATATTGTTTTTTTGCTTATTTTTTGTTTCGATATCTATGAAACGATCGTCACTATGGCGATGTTATGTAAAACGGCGCACATAAGACAATACAATTACGGTCACATCATGCAAGATAGAAAGACAAGTTTTGCACAGCACGTTCTTGCCACTGTGAACTTTATTGTGTGCAAGTTTCGTAGCTCTAAATTGATATCTTCAAAAAAATGGCCATCGGCCGTCATCGAAACGGCCATCATCGAAAAACATGATGGCCGTCCAGTTTCTGTTCGGCTGCTGCTGTCAGCGTGCACGAGCTGTTTTGTTGAATTGATATTGGCCGGCGCTAACAATATGCTAGCAGTTTAACCGATAGTTGCAGTGCTTCTAGTAGCGGAAGCCTTCTGGAGTCTACCCGATAACTTTTTGCTCCCAGCAAGTTCCTGGAGTCTTTGGAATATCTCAGCAACCAGGGCGAATCTGGAGAAACGAAGTCATGGGTCAATTCAGAAAATTATGTTCTATAAACCAGTGTCAATAACCCCAAATAAGCGATGTGAGTAGGCACACTCCCTTTAACCGGCCAAAATGAGTCGTCGACTTTAAACGGCATTATCCAAATCATAAATTGTTCTGAAGAATTGACTAAACGGAACGTCTTTGCGAACTCCTATAACGTAGTGCACTACCAGACATTAGCTGCACAAATGTGGACGTTTAAATTTGTGCTGCTTTATGCAAAAAAAAGAGCATTTAAAGTTGTTTCCGTCTTGTGATTGCAGTCCAAGAAGTCGTCCAAGAAGGCGGGAAGCAGCGTCTTCAGCTCCTTCTCGCAGGTGCAGGTCACCGAGTTCAAGGAGGGTTTCCAGCTGATGGACAACGACAAGGACGGCATCCTCAACAAGACCGACATCCGCAACGCCTTCGACATCATCGGCAAGATCGTCAGTGACAAGGAGATGGACGACATGCTGAACGACGCGCCGGGCCCCATCAGCTTCACCATGTTCGTCAACATGTTCGCCGAGCGCCAGTCGGGCCCCACCGATGACGACGAAACAATCCTGTCGGCCTTCAAGGCGTTCGACCGCGGTGACGGCAAGATCGAATCTGAGCAGTTCCGCGCCCAGCTGATGGTCTTCGGAGAGAAGATGAATGCCAAGGAGGTTGACGACGCCTTCGCCGAGATGGAGTTCGACGAGGAGAACCAGATCGAGCTGGAACCGCTGATCGAGCTGATCGTCGGCAAGGCAAAAGAGGACACCGAGGCGCCCGCGGAATAAACGACGCCCACTTCATGAGGTAAGCGGATTTGGTTATATGATGTATAATGCCAAGTAGTTCACTGGTAGATCCAGAAAGGTCAAACAAGTTGGTTGGGAGAGTCCCAAAAAAGCTGACAGTTGTAAAAGCCCAATCAGATTTCGCTTCCATGTATGCCAAAAACTGATTCAAATAGAGATGTCTTGGGTAAATAATGCCATTAAGGTTTCTCGAAAAAAGAAATGTGTCAAAATTAGGCACATTTCAGTTGTTATTGGTAATTGGGGGGGGGGGGGACATGACTCCGATGGCTCCCGGACCTGTCCATGCGATCTGGTCATTCAAACTATAGAAACACATTCCCAATTGAATTGCTAATCTTATGACGGGTGCCATGACACTGCCTGTGCCCGCAGGTGCCTCGCTGCCACGACTCATCGGGGACTCCTGCGGACGGCCGAGCGCGGGGCCGCGGGGGGCGCCGCTGCGCTCGGCACTCAGGACTCCCATCGGCTGTCTGAGGGCTGCCCGTCCTGCAGAAGAGCCTGTCGTCCTTCGTGCCGGCCCAGCGCGACCAGGGACTGAGAGGGGCGCGGGTCGGCCAGACACCGCCGGCGCCGGTCCCGCCTGGTGCTCACGGGACCGGCGCCGACCGCTCGGCTCGACGTCAACGCTCGGCTCGCTCGCTGCCCTGGGCTTGAGGTCGTGAGTCGGGGATGTTGTCAAGATGATGGTCCTGCTGGAGATTCCGGTGGAGACTGGATGTCAAACGCTCTCAGCGAACTGCTCAATACATGGATGTTGGTAGATACCGCGTAGGTTTTGGAAAGACGGAGAGGAGAGACTTGAAAGTGATGATGACTTCGGATTAGCGGCGCTAAAACGGGTTTTAGCTAGAACAGTTGTTGATGACCGTAACAAAAATAACGCTTTACCAAGAACATTTGGTATGTCGAGCTGAGAGTCGTGGCAGTATTGTATGTCCATTGTCCATAATCGACACAAATTTCGGTATCCATTTGGGAAATGTCTGGTGTCTTCAATCTTTCCTACTTTGACACTCTCCCTTCCTTATGTATATTTTGTAGCATTGAGAGGACGAACGTTTTCTTATAACACAATCCAAATAACGCTTATTTTAAACATTTATAACGACACTTCACGAAGCTATGAATTAGTTATTGGCAGACCGAAAGGTTCTCTGTCTGACTAACAAACACCATCGCGCGATGAAGATTTGGTCGACCCGTTACTCAGAAGCTGATTCTCTTTGCCAAGCTTATGACAACGTCGACCGAGACCACCCTCCTCCCCATGCGCCTACTCCAGTCTCCTCTCCTCCAGACTCCTCCCGATGCACCTACTCCAGTCTCCTGGAACTCCTCCCGATGCGCCTACTCCAGTCTCCTCTCCTCCAGACTCCTCCCGATGCACCTACTCCAGTCACCTGGAACTCCTCCCGATGCGCCTACTCCAGTCTCCTGGAACTCCTCCCGATGCGCCTACTCCAGTCTCCTCTCCTCCAGACTCCTCCCGATGCACCTACTCCAGTCACCTGGAACTCCTCCCGATGCGCCTACTCCAGTCTCTTCTCCTCCAGACTCCTCCCGATGCACCTACTCCAGTCTCCTGGAACTCCTCCCGATGCGCCTACTCCAGTCTCCTCTCCTCCAGACTCCTCCCGATGCACCTACTCCAGTCACCTGGAACTCCTCCCGATGCGCCTACTCCAGTCTCCTCTCCTCCAGACTCCTCCCGATGCGCCTACTCCAGTCTCCTCTCCTCCAGACTCCTCCCGATGCACCTACTCCAGTCACCTGGAACTCCTCCCGATGCGCCTACTCCAGTCTCCTCTCCTCCAGACTCCTCCCGTCACCTGGAACTCCTCCCGATGCGCCTACTCCAGTCTCCAGGAACTCCTCCCGATGCGCCTACTCCAGTCTCCTCTCCTCCAGACTCCTCCCGATGCGCCTACTCCAGTCTCCTCTCCTCCAGACTCCTCCCGATGCGCCTACTCCAGTCACCTGGAACTCCTCCCGATGCGCCTACTCCAGTCTCCAGGAACTCCTCCCGATGCGCCTACTCCAGTCTCCTCTCCTCCAGACTCCTCCCGATGCGCCTACTCCAGTCTCCTGGAACTCCTCCCGATGCGCCTACTCCAGTCTCCTCTCCTCCAGACTCCTCCCGATGCGCCTACTCCAGTCACCTGGAACTCCTCCCGATGCGCCTACTCCAGTCTCCAGGAACTCCTCCCGATGCGCCTACTCCAGTCTCCTCTCCTCCAGACTCCTCCCGATGCGCCTACTCCAGTCACCTGGAACTCCTCCCGATGCGCCTACTCCAGTCTCCTGGAACTCCTCCCGATGCGCCTACTCCAGTCTCCTCTCCTCCAGACTCCTCCCGATGCGCCTACTCCAGTCTCCTGGAACTCCTCCCGATGCGCCTACTCCAGTCTCCTCTCCTCCAGACTCCTCCCGATGCGCCTACTCCAGTCACCTGGAACTCCTCCCGATGCGCCTACTCCAGTCTCCAGGAACTCCTCCCGATGCGCCTACTCCAGTCTCCTCTCCTCCAGACTCCTCCCGATGCACCTACTCCAGTCTCCTGGAACTCCTCCCGATGCGCCTACTCCAGTCTCCTCTCCTCCCGACTCCTCCCGATGCGCCTACTCCAGTCACCTGGAACTCCTCCCGATGCGCCTACTCCAGTCTCCAGGAACTCCTCCCGATGCGCCTACTCCAGTCACCAGGAACTCCTCCCGATGCGCCCACTCCATCTCCTCTCCTCCAGACTCCTCCTGATGCGCCTACTCCAGTCACCTGGAACTCCTCCCGATGCGCCTACTCCAGTCTCCTCTCCTCCAGACTCCTCCCGATGCACCTACTCCAGTCTCCTGGAACTCCTTCCGATGCGCCTACTCCAGTCTCCTCTCCTCCAGACTCCTCCCGATGTGCCTACTCCAGTCACCTGGAACTCCTCCCGATGCGCCTACTCCAGTCTCCAGGAACTCCTCCCGATGCGCCTACTCCAGTCTCCTGGAACTCCTCCCGATGCGCCTACTCCTGTCTCCTCTCCTCCAGACTCCTCCCGATGCGCCTACTCCAGTCACCTGGAACTCCTCCCGATGCGCCTACTTCAGTCTCCTCTCCTCCAGACTCCTCCCGATGCACCTACTCCAGTCTCCTGGAACTCCTCCCGATGCGCCTACTCCAGTCTCCTCTCCTCCAGACTCCTCCCGATGCGCCTACTCCAGTCACCTGGAACTCCTCCCGATGCGCCTACTCCAGTCTCCAGGAACTCCTCCCGATGCGCCTACTCCAGTCCCCTGGAACTCCTCCCGATGCGCCTACTCCAGTCTCCTCTCCTCCAGACTCCTCCCGATGCGCCTACTCCAGTCACCTGGAACTCTTCCCGATGCGCCTACTCCAGTCTCCTCTCCTCCAGACTCCTCCCGATGCGCCTACTCCAGTCTCCAGGAACTCCTCCCGATGCGCCTACTCCAGTCTCCTCTCCTCCAGACTCCTCCCGATGCACCTACTCCAGTCACCTGGAACTCCTCCCGATGCGCCTACTCCAGTCTCCTCTCCTCCAGACTCCTCCCGATGCGCCTACTCCAGTCTCCTCTCCTCCATACTCCTCCCGATGCGCCTACTCCAGTCTCCTCTCCTCCAGACTCCTCCTGATGCGCCTACTCCAGTCACCTGGAACTCCTCCCGATGCACCTACTCCAGTCTCCTCTCCTCCAGACTCCTCCCGATGCACCTACTCCAGTCACCTGGAACTCCTCCCGATGCGCCTACTCCAGTCTCCTCTCCTCCAGACTCCTTCCGATGCACCTACTCCAGCCTCCTCTCCTCCAGACTCCTCCCGATGCGCCTACTCCAGTCTCCAGGAACTCCTCCCGATGCACCTACTCCAGTCTCCTCTCCTCCAGACTCCTCCCGATGCGCCTACTCCAGTCTCCAGGAACTCCTCCCGATGCACCTACTCCAGTCTCCTCTCCTCCAGACTCCTCCCGATGCACCTACTCCAGTCACCTGGAACTCCTCCCGATGCGCCTACTCCAGTCTCCTCTCCTCCAGACTCCTCCCGATGCGCCTACTCCAGTCTCCAGGAACTCCTCCCGATGCACCTACTCCAGTCTCCTCTCCTCCAGACTCCTCCCGATGCACCTACTCCAGTCACCTGGAACTCCTCCCGATGCGCCTACTCCAGTCTCCTCTCCTCCAGACTCCTCCCGATGCGCCTACTCCAGTCTCCTCTCCTCCAGACTCCTCCCGATGCGCCTACTCCAGTCTCCTCTCCTCCAGACTCCTCCCGATGCACCTACTCCAGTCACCTGGAACTCCTCCCGATACGCCTACTCCAGTCTCCTCTCCTCCAGACTCCTCCCGATGCGCCTACTCCAGTCTCCTCTCCTCCAGACTCCTCCCGATGCGCCTACTCCAGTCTCCTCTCCTCCAGACTCCTCCCGATGCGCCTACTCCAGTCTCCTCTCCTCCAGACTCCTCCCGATGCGCCTACTCCAGTCACCTGGAACTCCTCCCGATGCGCCTACTCCAGTCACCTGGAACTCCTCCCGATGCACCTACTCCAGTCTCCTCTCCTCCAGACTCCTCCCGATGCGCCTACTCCAGTCACCTGGAACTCCTCCCGATGCGCCTACTCCAGTCTCCTCTCCTCCAGACTCCTCCCGATGCACCTACTCCAGCCTCCTCTCCTCCAGACTCCTCCCGATGCACCTACTCCAGTCACCTGGAACTCCTCCCGATGCGCCTACTCCAGTCTCCTCTCCTCCAGACTCCTCCCGATGCACCTACTCCAGTCACCTGGAACTCCTCCCGATGCGCCTACTCCAGTCTCCTCTCCTCCAGACTCCTCCCGATGCACCTACTCCAGTCACCTGGAACTCCTCCCGATGCGCCTACTCCAGTCTCCTCTCCTCCAGACTCCTCCCGATGCACCTACTCCAGCCTCCTCTCCTCCAGACTCCTCCCGATGCACCTACTCCAGTCACCTGGAACTCCTCCCGATGCGCCTACTCCAGTCTCCTCTCCTCCAGACTCCTCCCGATGCGCCTACTCCAGTCTCCTCTCCTCCAGACTCCTCCCGATGCACCTACTCCAGTCTCCTGGAACTCCTCCCGATGCGCCTACTCCAGTCTCCAGGAACTCCTCCCGATGCGCCTACTCCAGTCTCCTCTCCTCCAGACTCCTCCAGTCACCTGGAACTCCTCCCGATGCGCCTACTCCAGTCTCCTCTCCTCCAGACTCCTCCCGATGCGCCTACTCCAGTCTCCAGGAACTCCTCCCGATGCGCCTACTCCAGTCTCCAGGAACTCCTCCCGATGCGCCTACTCCAGTCTCCTCTCCTCCAGACTCCTCCCGATGCACCTACTCCAGCCTCCTCTCCTCCAGACTCCTCCCGATGCACCTACTCCAGCCTCCTCTCCTCCAGACTCCTCCCGATGCACCTACTCCAGTCACCTGGAACTCCTCCCGATGCGCCTACTCCAGTCTCCAGGAACTCCTCCCGATGCGCCTACTCCAGTCTCCTCTCCTCCAGACTCCTCCCGATGCACCTACTCCAGTCACCTGGAACTCCTCCCGATGCGCCTACTCCAGTCTCCTCTCCTCCAGACTCCTCCCGATGCGCCTACTCCAGTCTCCTCTCCTCCAGACTCCTCCCGATGCACCTACTCCAGTCTCCTCTCCTCCAGACTCCTCCCGATGCGCCTACTCCAGTCACCTGGAACTCCTCCCGATGCGCCTACTCCAGTCTCCAGGAACTCCTCCCGATGCGCCTACTCCAGTCTCCTCTCCTCCAGACTCCTCCAGTCACCTGGAACTCCTCCCGATGCGCCTACTCCAGTCTCCTCTCCTCCAGACTCCTCCCGATGCGCCTACTCCAGTCTCCAGGAACTCCTCCCGATGCGCCTACTCCAGTCTCCAGGAACTCCTCCCGATGCGCCTACTCCAGTCTCCTCTCCTCCAGACTCCTCCCGATGCACCTACTCCAGTCACCTGGAACTCCTCCCGATGCGCCTACTCCAGTCTCCTCTCCTCCAGACTCCTCCCGATGCGCCTACTCCAGTCTCCAGGAACTCCTCCCGATGCGCCTACTCCAGTCTCCAGGAACTCCTCCCGATGCGCCTACTCCAGTCTCCTCCAGACTCCTCCCGATGCACCTACTCCAGTCACCTGGAACTCCTCCCGATGCGCCTACTCCAGTCTCATCTCCTCCAGACTCCTCCCGATGCACCTACTCCAGTCACCTGGAACTCCTCCCGATGCGCCTACTCCAGCCTCCTCTCCTCCAGACTCCTCCTGATGCGCCTACTCCAGTCACCTGGAACTCCTCCCGATGCGCCTACTCCAGTCTCCTCTCCTCCAGACTCCTCCCGATGCGCCTACTCCAGTCTCCTCTCCTCCAGACTCCTCCTGATGCGCCTACTCCAGTCTCCTGGAACTCCTCCCGATGCGCCTACTCCAGTCTCCAGGAATTCCTCCCGATGCGCCTACTCCAGTCTCCTCTCCTCCAGACTCCTCCTGATGCGCCTACTCCAGTCACCTGGAACTCCTCCCGATGCGCCTACTCCAGTCTCCAGGAACTCCTCCCGATGCGCCTACTCCAGTCTCCTCTCCTCCAGACTCCTCCCGATGCGCCTACTCCAGTCTCCTCTCCTCCAGACTCCTCCTGATGCGCCTACTCCAGTCTCCTGGAACTCCTCCCGATGCGCCTACTCCAGTCTCCAGGAACTCCTCCCGATGCGCCTACTCCAGTCTCCTCTCCTCCAGACTCCTCCTGATGCGCCTACTCCAGTCACCTGGAACTCCTCCCGATGCGCCTACTCCAGTCTCCAGGAACTCCTCCCGATGCGCCTACTCCAGTCTCCTCTCCTCCAGACTCCTCCCGATGCGCCTACTCAAGTCTCCTGGAACTCCTCCCGATGCGCCTACTCCAGTCTCCAGGAACTCCTCCCGATGCGCCTACTCCAGTCTCCTCTCCTCCAGACTCCTCCAGTCACCTGGAACTCCTCCCGATGCGCCTACTCCAGTCTCCTCTCCTCCAGACTCCTCCCGATGCACCTACTCCAGTCTCCAGGAACTCCTCCCGATGCGCCTACTCCAGTCTCCAGGAACTCCTCCCGATGCGCCTACTCCAGTCTCCTCTCCTCCAGACTCCTCCCGATGCACCTACTCCAGTCACCTGGAACTCCTCCCGATGCGCCTACTCCAGTCTCCAGGAACTCCTCCCGATGCGCCTACTCCAGTCTCCTCTCCTCCAGACTCCTCCTGATGCGCCTACTCCAGTCACCTGGAACTCCTCCCGATGCGCCTACTCCAGTCTCCTCTCCTCCAGACTCCTCCCGATGCGTCTACTCCAGTCTCCTCTCCTCCAGACTCCTCCCGATGCACCTACTCCAGTCTCCTCTCCTCCAGACTCCTCCCGATGCGCCTACTCCAGTCTCATCCCGATTCGCCTACTCCAGTCACCTGGAACCCCTGTGCAAATATTGATCACGTCCAGCTCTACCCTCGACCGCAGCCTGTGCTTTCATCCGGCCACGCCCACCGTGCAGCTGTCTCTCCGGAGTCCTACCATTCTCCCTTGAGCAGCCGTCCCGCTCGGACCGAGCTATATTCTGTCCTGAGATGCGGTCAGCATCTCTCCTGTCATCTGCGTCATCCGAACGCAGCTCCGCCCCGCGTCGTCAGCACATTCCCGGGGCCGAGGGAATCTTTGGCGGCCGCACTGCCGGTCTGGTCCGGGCGAAGAGCCAGCCTCCTCCTGCCCTCTCTCCCCTCCCCCCACCCACCCGCACCAAAATAGAGCACACGCCGCGGGGAAACACGAGCCGTGCGGCTGCCCGGGGTGGTGCTGTTATGCCTGCGGGCGCCGCCGCCGCCTGCCACCGCCCGCAGTCAGCCGCCTCGGGGTATATGGAGCCCCCCTGACAGCCCAGGCACGAATATGGTCCGTCACGAGGCGCAGCGGGGTCACGGGATGGTCGTCTTCGTTTGTGAACAGAGAGAAGTGGTGGCTTATTTCTTTGGATTAGTGGCACGACTGGGGCATGAAAATGATTAAATTAAATGTTTAGCGCAGTATAAAAATAAGGCTTGCACACCTAATAGTTCAGGATTTATGGAATAAGATAATTTCGTAAAGCGAAATTTAATCAGTTAAATCGGAGAGCCAATAATACCAGATATACTTGGGCTTTGTCAGCATCTTTTCCGGCATTGGTCACGAGCGTATGCAGCACTCAAAAGACATCGTGGAAAAACATGATTTGGGTTAAACCACTGAAAACTTGGACCGTCACATAATGTCTTAACTTCCCCAAACAATATTCATGTTGAGAAAACTAAGAACTCTTTTGCTATAGGACTATAACATTAGCCGAATCCTCATGTCCCACATTGCCTCACATAAGGCGTAATAAACCACGCCTATCACGGTCAAGTTCGGCGACGCAATGAAGACCTTCCAGTTTTCAGTGCCGTCTGTAGACGTCAAAGACGAGCTGGAGAGCGTTCGGACTCCGCCAGCGCATACTTAAAAAACAGAAGAGTCTGATCAATCTTTTATTCCTGAACGTCTCAAGCCGCAGGGCCGAAACGTGTTGCAATCCAAACTGTATTCGGTGAGCCGAGTAAAAAACTTCCTTCTTTCCACTGCAACGACACATCGTCCAAGTTCCACGCCAGGTGAACTTGGCAACCCGTCCGACCAGCAGTTGGTGAAAACGCCAGCGTGAAAATAAAACCTCTTTGGCGTGAAGACATTTCCGTGCGAACAATCTGGGTTACTTCGGGTCGTGTGACGTCACACGCGACGTCACGACATACCGGACATTGTCGGGCCGAACCGCACGTGTCTGTGTGCGGTCGACATGAGGGGCGAGACATGGCAGGGTTCCCGCCTTGGTTCGTGGTTGGGAGTGGCTGGAATAGTCTATAGAGGCCAGTAGCCCTGCTACCGAGCCCAATGGGATCTACGCCCATCTCGAGATCTGCCTGGATCAAGGCGCGTCCTGGCGCCGAAAGTTGCGAACGCGACTTCAGCGCCACGCGGAGCCAACGTGGGACACTCGTAGTTCCCGTAGCTGCCGCACCGCGCCGCTAGTATCGTGACGGCGAGCGTCGTCGTCGCCGCCGCCTCACGCCGCGTCGTTGTCATTGCATATTTGACACCACCGCTGTCGCACGGCGGCTCTGCACTCTTTCCTCTCCCGACCGCGCTAGTTTCGCCCTTCAGCGGCGACATCGTTGACGACACCACCCACCGGCGCTCGTACCGTCGCGCGACGCAAGTATACAAACTCCACCCGTCTGGCACCCGGCGTTCGCCGATCCCTGCTTCGTCCCCCGCATCAGTCAGCCGTCAGCCCGCTCGCTACTCCAGCCAGACCGGCAGCACGCGCGCAACACACTGACGCGGCGATAAACAAAACTCTGACCGCTCGCCTGTCGCCCTCGTCCGGCGGTGGGCGACAGAGCGCTAGATTCACGCCCCATCGGTCAGGCCTTCGAGCCCGATCACACAAGCGGCACCGTACAAAACATGGCTCCCCGCGGCAGGGGCCATCACGCTGACACACGCTCGCGCTCTCTCGCTCTCTCTCGTTTACACGCGCCCGTCCCTCCCCGTCCCGACCCTATAGCCAGCCCGCCGGCGTTGCACTTAGTCCCTTCACGCGGCTAGCAGCGCTGGCGCTAGCGTCACGGGTTCATATGAGGCACTAGTGGCATGGGGTGACCCGAGCCCGGACCTGAAATGGGCAGACAGAACATCAGACCGACCGAAAGTGGCAACACTTCACTGGAGTAAGCATAGCATACCCACGTGCCAATTGAAAGGCGTACATTTATCCTCCCAATACGGTGAAAAATCAGAACTCAAACGCCATTACGGACGTATAACATGTTCTCAAACGCCAACTGAAACTGAAACTGAATTTAGTCTAACCACAACTGAGGTAAGGCTGTCTTGAATTTTCTTAAAGGGAATAGCTCACCCTTAACTGGGGTTTGAACTGATATAGCAGCTTTGTATAGCAGATCGAAATACGGGTTGTGGTGAAAGAATTATCTCGCTTCGCTAAGTAATTTCGCCACAGGACTAGTGGGACCCTTTTAGAAGCCGCGCCCGAAACTTGTTTCGGGTCCTCACAATGGTTGTTTACGTTACAAGCAGCCTGCGCATATATGTCTAAAGTCCGTCGTTATTGTGTGAAATAGTTTCCATAGCCAAGCTACCATATGCATGTCGTCATAATTGTTATGAAGTTGTGTATGGCCATGAAGGAGAAAAGAGAAACATGCCCATTTTTCGACGGATATCCATCTATCGTCCAAACAAATGCCATATTCGTTTTTTTCAGCTCGAAATACCCCGTATAGCAAAATTTCAAGACAACTTTCAAGATGACCTATTCCCTTTAAAGGGAATCATCATCAAATAAATAAAGGGTTCACCTTGACAGCTTTCTTGGAATTTGGCAGTAATTGGTATCTAGAGAACTGGAAAATGCGAATATGACTTTGGTTTTAACAACTGATTGATATCCTTGGATAAATCAGCAAGTTATCCTTTAATATGACGCATGACGTCTAAGTTTCTCACGGCCGGCTCCGCCCACTACAGTGAAGGGTCGGCCGCGCCGCTCGGGTGGCTGAGCAGGACACTCGGGTATTGGCGCGGCGCCAATGGATAAGGGACCGGTGTCAGAGAGTGTATCGGGGCTGAGGCGCCAATTGATAACGGATCGGTGTCAGAGAGAGTATCGGAGCTGAGGTCCCGGATGCAGCGCCATACCAGCGGCCGGCCGTTACGCAGCTCCGAAACGAATAAATGCCGAGTTATTTCGATCCTGTGTCGAAATTACTGACCGAAACGAAGAAACTATTTTAACATACTTATTTTTTCAGCCCGCACTATAATTATGCTATATCAGTTCAAAACACGTGTTAAAGGTGAACTATTCCCTTTAAACGGAACCAGTATTGACCAACAATATCATACCAAGAAAGCACAAACTATCCAACTCGCCGCCCTCATCTCACTCCCGTTCTCTGACCGAGATCAGTACCGCCTTCCCGCCACTCTGACCCTGTCCCCCGTCCACTGACCCGAGGTCAGTACCGCCTTCCCGCCACTCTGACCCTGTCTCCCGTCCACTGACCGTAAGCCTGCTGCTGCTGCTGCTGTTGCTGCTGTTGCGGCGGCGGCGGCTGCGGCTGCTGGCCCGGGTGGTGGCCCTGCGCCTGCTGGAAGTAGTAGGACTGCGGCAGCGGCACCCCCATCGGCAGATGAGACGAGGTGGGCGTGACCGGACCGGGCGGCGGCGGCTGCGGCTGCATGACCGCGAACTGATGCGCCATCTGCTGCCCGGGCTGACCCGACACGAAATACGGGTAGAAGCTATTGGGAGGGTACGGCACCGGGCCACCGCCGGCCGCCAGCTGGTACATCAGACCGCCGCCTCCGGGACCGCCGGCCTGACCGCCGCCGCCGCCGCCCCCGCCCTGGCCGCCGCCGCCACCACCGCCCGGCTGCGGCGGCACCATACCGTAGGCCAGCGCCTGGTGTGGCGGCGCGGACGGCGGACCCGGCTGGCCGTCATAGCCACCCGGCGCCGGGTGCTGGGGGTGCTGCTGTGGGTGCTGTGAGTGGTGCTGCTGCTGCTGCTGCTGCTGCTGATGTTGCTGCTGCTGGGGCGGTGGCGGTGGCGGCGGCTGGGGCTGTTGCGGGTACATGGACGGGTGTGTCGTAGGCATCATCCTGAAAAATACTTGCTGAAAACGAGAACGGTCAAGTCAGACAAATATCGCAGTTCGTACGCCAAGCGTTCGTAGCTGGCCAGCACACATCGCCAACAAGGCAACAACACATTACCTAAGCAACCAATGACAACCCGTATCACACAATCATAAGGGTAGACCCCAACGCCCTTGCCTTTGTCAGGCTTCGATTTTGGATAAACAACAATAAGTTGGGAGAGAGCCCGGATGTCCGGATGCCATTCCAGGAAACACCTGACCACAAACAGCGAATACCAGACAATGCGAACAGTCACCACCAGATCCACGATCCACCAGATGTGGGATTTGTATGCGCGCACATTAAATAACGCATCACAGCAGTCGACAACGTAAATGAAACGCACCTTCCCCGGGGCCGGGTAACCGTGTCTCAGTACCTTCCCCGGGGCCGGGTAACCGTGCCTCAGTACCTTCCCCGGGGCCGGGTAACCGTGTCTCAGTACCTTCCCGGGGCCGGGTAACCGTGCCTCAGTACCTTCCCCGGGGCCGGGTAACCGTGCCTCAGTACCTTCCCCGGGGCCGGGTAACCGTGTCTCAGTACCTTCCCCGGGGCCGGGTAACCGTGTCTCAGTACCTTCCCCGGGGCCGGGTAACCGTGCCTCAGTACCTTCCCGGGGCCGGGTAACCGTGTCTCAGTACCTTCCCCGGGGCCGGGTAACCGTGCCTCAGTACCTTCCCCGGGGCCGGGTAACCGTGTCTCAGTACCTTCCCCGGGGCCGGGTAACCGTGCCTCAGTACCTTCCCCGGGGCCGGGTAACCGTGTCTCAGTACCTTCCCCGGGGCCGGGTAACTGTGTCTCAGTACCTTCCCCGGGGCCGGGTAACCGTGTCTCAGTACCTTCCCCGGAGCCGGGTAACCGTGTCTCAGTACGTTCCCCGGGACCGTGTAACCGTGTCTCAGTACCTTCCCCGGGGCCGGGTAACCGTGTCTCAGTACCTTCCCCGGGGCCGGGTAACCGTGTCTCAGTACCTTCCCCGGGGCCGGGTAACCGTGTCTCAGTACCTTCCCCGGGCCGGGTAACCGTGTCTCAGTACCTTCCCCGGGGCCGGGTAACCGTGCCTCAGTACCTTCCCCGGAGCGGGGTAGCCATGTCTCACCTATCCCGGAGCCGGGTAGCCATGTCTCATCTGTCTCGGAGCCGGGTAGCCATGTCTCACCTGTCCCGGAGCGGGGTAGCCATGTCTCATCTGTCTCGGAGCGGGGTAGCCATGTCTCATCTGTATCGGAGCCGGGTAGCCATGTCTCACCTGTCTCGGAGCCGGGTAGCCATGTCTCACCTGTCTCGGAGTGGGGGAGCCATGTCTCACCTGTCTCGGAGCCGGGTAGCCATGTCTCACCTGTCCCGGAGCGGGGTAGCCATGTCTCATCTGTCCCGGAGCGGGGTAGCCATGTCTCATCTGTCTCGGAGCGGGGTAGCCATGTCTCAGCTGTCTCGGAGCCGGGTAGCCATGTCTCGCCTGTCTCGGAGCCGGGTAGCCATGTCTCACCTGTCTCGGAGCGGGGGAGCCATGTCTCACCTGTCTCGGAGCCGGATAGCGATGTCTCACCTGTCCCGGAGCGGGGTAGCCATGTCTCACATGTCTCACCTGTTTCGGAGCCGGGTAGCCATGTCTCACCTGTCCCGGAGCGGGGTAGCCATGTCTCACCTGTCTCGGAGCGGAGTAGCCATGTATCACCTGTCCCCGGAGAGGGGTAGCCATGTCTCACCTGTCCCGGAGCGGGGTAGCCATGTCTCACCTGTCCCTGAGCCGGGTAGCCATGTCTCAACTGTCCCGGAGCGGGGTAGCCATGTCTCAGTACCTTCCCCGGAGCGGGGTAGCCATGTCTCACCTGTCCCGGAGCGGGGTAGCCGTGCGGAGCCATCATGCTGTTCTGTGGCAGCGGCACGTTGACGTGCTGACCAGGCGGGTGACCGGCCAGCGGCGAGGTGGCCATCAGTGGCGGGCCCGTAACCGCCGCCACCTGGATCGGGGACGCCTCGCCACGGTGCGCCACGCCGCCCATTGCGTACTCCCCTCCTGATGAGACGGGTTACAGGTCATGGCAGGGGGAAGGTCAGAGGTCAGGCCAGAGGACAGGTCAGAGGTCAGGCCAGAGGACAGGGCAGAGGTTAAGTCAGAGGTCAGGTAGAGGTCGGGTCAGGTCCGAGGATGATGGCGCGACACGGCAAGTACACCATATTCGCTACACTAAGCAGCGCATACACACACGTCGCTAAATATGTCGCAGCACCACAAGATGAGCTGTTGACATCAGCCTGCACAGTGCACAGGTACCCTGTTTAGAACCATGCAATGAGTAGAGTGGAGACCAATCTCCTCTGCACAAATTCAGAGCCACGATGACACGATAATGCAAAGAAGCAAGACAAATTACTCCTGTGCTGGAAATAAAACATAATTAAAAACAATCCACTTTATGCAATACAAAAACAACTCACAGGACACTTCTCAACGATACAATTTGCGATAGCAATGTCTCGAGCAGTTGATCCTTCAAGCACGACTCACAATTCTGGGAATTCGGTCGTTGCACTATGGGCCAGGATCCCGATCCAGCCCGCCATAATTGGTCGGAGTGATTGATTAATTTCAATATGGGACATACATGAATATGTTCAAAATTGACCGTGGATTAAGAATATGGCAAGAGTTTTTGAGACCAATCACACGTGGGAGTATAAACGGCACCGAAACACAGACCTTTGCATGAAGCTTACAACAGGGAGACCGCGGCTCGCGAAATCGATGTATGCTTACGATGTAATGACGAATGGGATAAAGCAAGAATCTAGCAATGTGCATGTTTTCAGGTTATAATGGAACCTTGGCTACACTGTGAAGTCAAAATTAAAACTATAAGTAGGATATTTCGTGCTTTTAATGACAATGTGTTGACATAGCAGAAATGTCGGCACAAACTTGAATGCAGCTTCTTCGATAGTGCCGATCTAATGGATAACACGCGATAACACGGAAATACGAGTATGGTTGTGATCCTCAATGGTTCGGCTTGCTGTGGCAAGTCCAATTTCCTGCCCCAACCTGCCTCTGCACCCATGAGGGGTGGTTATATGATTTCTGCAATGCAATGAAATGCAATGCAATGCAATGCAATGCAATGCAATGCAATGCAATGCAATGCAATGCAATGCAATGCAATGCAATGCAATGCAATGCAATGCAATGCAATGCAATGCAATGCAATGCAATGCAATGCAATGCAATGCAATGCAATGCAATGCAATGCAATGCAATGCAATGCAATGCAATGCAATGCAATGCAATGCAATGCAATGCAATGCAATGCAATGCAATGCAATGCAATGCAATGCAATGCAATGCAATGCAATGCAATGCAATGCAATGCAATGCAATGCAATGCAATGCAATGCAATGCAATGCAATGCAATGCAATGCAATGCAATGCAATGCAATGCAATGCAATGCAATGCAATGCAATGCAATGCAATGCAATGCAATGCAATGCAATGCAATGCAATGCAATGCAATGCAATGCAATGCAATGCAATGCAATGCAATGCAATGCAATGTAATGCAATGCAATGCAATGCAATGCAATGCAATGCAATGCAATGCAATGCAATGCAATGCAATGCAATGCAATGCAATGCAATACAATGGTCGTGACGGCCACCCACGCTGAGGTCCGACATCAAAGCCTCCTGGACCACACCACGGAGCGACTGCTGACAATGCAGAGATGGTGGCGACTCTGCGAGCCTCAGTGAGCGCCGAGCTGCGCTTAACGTGCGTTTTCAAGCGGGGATTGGACGGTAGTAGTTTAGTGACGGTAGTGACGGTAGCGACGGTAGTATTTGGAAACCATTAGTACGAAATGGTTTCCAAATTCATAATACTTGCTCCAAGTGCCCATGCCAATGATCTGAGGCTGAAAAAACTATCTGAGGTCAATAATCAATTATGGCGGGCTAGATCGGGTTCCTGGCCCATAGTGCGTTGGTTGCGTTGCTGTTCGCCCACGTATCGCTGGCCCGCCTATCCGTGCCTCAGTGCGGCTGCCTGATTCTCACCTCTCTGCTTGTGCGGCCGCGGAGGCTGGTGCATCTGGTGCGGCACCTGGAACGGCTGCTGCGGACCCATGATGTAGCTGAACGCCTGCGGATGGCCCGGTGAAGAGATGAGAGACAGCTGCCCCGGAGCCAGCGGCGCAGTCTGCGGGGTCATGGCCCGCGGCGGCTCCGGCTGCGAAGGGGGATGGAAGGGTACAGGTCAGCGGGGAGGGGCGCCGGTCAGTGGGGGGGGGGGGGGGCGCCGGTCAGCAACAGGGACAAGGAAACGGGCATGGCAGAACAGGTGCACATGGCCAAAGAAGCTGGCACAAACCAACACAGGTATGTGTTGAAATATACGAGTAAGGTCAAGAATATCAAGCATATGAACTAACGTTCGCGCAATTAGCGGCTCGCTACGGAACCTCGTGATCCGTCTAACATCTGAATTGGTTACATGGACAGTGACACGGCTCAACACTCCATTCTATTTCCGACACCCAGCCACAGACGCTGTCACTCGCCACAAACGCTTCTAAACCAACCAACGATTGCTTCCCGGGAGGCAATGTCCCGCACCCTAAACATTTACTGTCAGACTAGCCGATCGATTCGATTCGCACCCCCCCCCCCCCCCCCACACACACACACACACACACACACACACACACACACACACACACACACACACACACACACACACACACACACACACACACACACACACACACACACACACACACACACACACACACACACACACACACACACACACACACACACACACACACACACACACACACACACACACACACACACACACACACACACACACACACACACACACACACACACACACACACACACACACACACACACACACACACACACACACACACACACACACACACACACACACACACACACACACACACACACACACACACACACACACACCACACACACACACACACACACACACACACACACACACACACACACACACACACACACACACACACACACACACACACACACACACACACACACACACACACACACACACACACACACACACACCACACACACACACACACACACACACACACACACACACACACACACACACACACACACACACACACACACACACACACACCACACACACACACACACACACACACACACACACACCACACACACACACACACACACACACACACACACACACACACACACACACACACACACACACACACACACACACACACACACACACACACACACACACACACACACACACACACACACACACACACACACACACACACACACACACACACACACACACACACACACACACACACACACACACACACACACACACACACACACACACACACACACACACACACACACACACACACACACACACACACACACACACACACACACACACACACACACACACACACACACACACACACACACACACACACACACACACACACACACACACACACACACACACACACACACACACACACACACACACACACACACACACACACACACACACACACACACACACACACACACACACACACACACACACACACACACACACACACACACACACACACACACACACACACACACACACACACACACACACACACACACACACACACACACACACACACACACACACACACACACACACACACACACACACACACACACACACACACACACACACACACACACACACACACACACACACACACACACACACACACACACACACACACACACACACACACACACACACACACACACACACACACACACACACACACACACACACACACACACACACACACACACACACACACACACACACACACACACACACACACACACACACACACACACACACACACACACACACACACACACACACACACACACACACACACACACACACACACACACACACACACACACACACACACACACACACACACACACACACACACACACACACACACACACACACACACACACACACACACACACACACACACACACACACACACACACACACACACACACACACACACACACACACACACACACACACACACACACACACACACACACACACACACACACACACACACACACACACACACACACACACACACACACACACACACACACACACACACACACACACACACACACACACACACACACACACACACACACACACACACACACACACACACACACACACACACACACACACACACACACACACACACACACACACACACACACACACACACACACACACACACACACACACACACACACACACACACACACACACACACACACACACACACACACACACACACACACACACACACACACACACACACACACACACACACACACACACACACACACACACACACACACACACACACACACACACACACACACACACACACACACACACACACACACACACACACACACACACACACACACACACACACACACACACACACACACACACACACACACACACACACACACACACACACACACACACACACACACACACACACACACACACACACACACACACACACACACACACACACACACACACACACACACACACACACACACACACACACACACACACACACACACACACACACACACACACACACACACACACACACACACACACACACACACACACACACACACACACACACACACACACACACACACACACACACACACACACACACACACACACACACACACACACACACACACACACACACACACACACACACACACACACACACACACACACACACACACACACACACACACACACACACACACACACACACACACACACACACACACACACACACACACACACACACACACACACACACACACACACACACACACACACACACACACACACACACACACACACACACACACACACACACACACACACACACACACACACACACACACACACACACACACACACACACACACACACACACACACACACACACACACACACACACACACACACACACACACACACACACACACACACACACACACACACACACACACACACACACACACACACACACACACACACACACACACACACACACACACACACACACACACACACACACACACACACACACACACACACACACACACACACACACACACACACACACACACACACACACACACACACACACACACACACACACACACACACACACACACACACACACACACACACACACACACACACACACACACACACACACACACACACACACACACACACACACACACACACACACACACACACACACACACACACACACACACACACACACACACACACACACACACACACACACACACACACACACACACACACACACACACACACACACACACACACACACACACACACACACACACACACACACACACACACACACACACACACACACACACACACACACACACACACACACACACACACACACACACACACACACACACACACACACACACACACACACACACACACACACACACACACACACACACACACACACACACACACACACACACACACACACACACACACACACACACACACACACACACACACACACACACACACACACACACACACACACACACACACACACACACACACACACACACACACACACACACACACACACACACACACACACACACACACACACACACACACACACACACACACACACACACACACACACACACACACACACACACACACACACACACACACACACACACACACACACACACACACACACACACACACACACACACACACACACACACACACACACACACACACACACACACACACACACACACACACACACACACACACACACACACACACACACACACACACACACACACACACACACACACACACACACACACACACACACACACACACACACACACACACACACACACACACACACACACACACACACACACACACACACACACACACACACACACACACACACACACACACACACACACACACACACACACACACACACACACACACACACACACACACACACACACACACACACACACACACACACACACACACACACACACACACACACACACACACACACACACACACACACACACACACACACACACACACACACACACACACACACACACACACACACACACACACACACACACACACACACACACACACACACACACACACACACACACACACACACACACACACACACACACACACACACACACACACACACACACACACACACACACACACACACACACACACACACACACACACACACACACACACACACACACACACACACACACACACACACACACACACACACACACACACACACACACACACACACACACACACACACACACACACACACACACACACACACACACACACACACACACACACACACACACACACACACACACACACACACACACACACACACACACACACACACACACACACACACACACACACACACACACACACACACACACACACACACACACACACACACACACACACACACACACACACACACACACACACACACACACACACACACACACACACACACACACACACACACACACACACACACACACACACACACACACACACACACACACACACACACACACACACACACACACACACACACACACACACACACACACACACACACACACACACACACACACACACACACACACACACACACACACACACACACACACACACACACACACACACACACACACACACACACACACACACACACACACACACACACACACACACACACACACACACACACACACACACACACACACACACACACACACACACACACACACACACACACACACACACACACACACACACACACACACACACACACACACACACACACACACACACACACACACACACACACACACACACACACACACACACACACACACACACACACACACACACACACACACACACACACACACACACACACACACACACACACACACACACACACACACACACACACACACACACACACACACACACACACACACACACACACACACACACACACACACACACACACACACACACACACACACACACACACACACACACACACACACACACACACACACACACACACACACACACACACACACACACACACACACACACACACACACACACACACACACACACACACACACACACACACACACACACACACACACACACACACACACACACACACACACACACACACACACACACACACACACACACACACACACACACACACACACACACACACACACACACACACACACACACACACACACACACACACACACACACACACACACACACACACACACACACACACACACACACACACACACACACACACACACACACACACACACACACACACACACACACACACACACACACACACACACACACACACACACACACACACACACACACACACACACACACACACACACACACACACACACACACACACACACACACACACACACACACACACACACACACACACACACACACACACACACACACACACACACACACACACACACACACACACACACACACACACACACACACACACACACACACACACACACACACACACACACACACACACACACACACACACACACACACACACACACACACACACACACACACACACACACACACACACACACACACACACACACACACACACACACACACACACACACACACACACACACACACACACACACACACACACACACACACACACACACACACACACACACACACACACACACACACACACACACACACACACACACACACACACACACACACACACACACACACACACACACACACACACACACACACACACACACACACACACACACACACACACACACACACACACACACACACACACACACACACACACACACACACTCCGACCAACCCGCACCCCTCCAGAGAGCCATCGGAACCTACCGAGTAACCCACGCTCATCGGCGTTGCAGGCGGCGAGAACGGAGTAAACGATCTGGCGTTCGGGTTCATGGTGAATTCCTTAGCGTTCGGGTTGAGCTTCGACTTCGTCATCGAGTCGACCGGTTTGTTAGCTTCCTCCTGGGCTGGGGCTGGGGCTGGGGATGGGGCTGGGGCCGGCGCCGGCGAAGCGGCGGAGGCCGACGTGGTGGGTGTCGCTGATTCGCGAGGGGTCGCCGCTGCGGCCGCCGGGGCAGAGCCTTCCTCCGCACGCGTCTCCTCAGGTTTGTCCGACTTCTCAGGTTTCTCCGTGGCCGCTGCCGGCGACGCCGCGGCTGCTGGGGGCGCCTCCTCCGACAGAACAAAGTTCTCCTGGAAGTCCTTGAGCCCGGCCAGGGTCTTGGCCGGGCCGCGGGGCAACTGCGCCGTCTGCGCGCGTGCATCGCCACGCTGTTCCTCCGACGGCGACGCGGCCGACGCGGCCGCCTCAGCCACCGGCTCCGGCTCCCGCCCGGGGCTCAACGCAGGCCCCATCGGTCCCGCTGGTCCCACGTGGCCCACGGGTCCCGCGTGCGGCGCCGCCGCTCCCTCTGGGGTGCGCTCCTCGCGTCCTCGGCTGGGCGCGCGGGCCGAGCCGGGCCGGCCATGGTGCGGCTGCTGTCTCTGCGCCTGGTGTGGCTGTCCGCCAGCTGAGCCGGGCCGCGGTCCACGCGGTCCTCCGGGCCCCGGCGGCGGGCCACGTGGTCCTCCCCGCGGCGGCTCACGCATGTCCCTGACCGGACGGCGGCCGGGCGGCGGCACATACCGATCCCCCCTGCCGTCCGGCCCGGGCCGAGCGACGGCCGCGAACGCCGCCTCCTCGTCCCCATTCTCGGCGTCGGCGCGGTGGCGGGAGGTGCTGGAGCGCTCGATCTCGTGCGCGATGCGCGCAGCACGCTCGTGCTGGTCGTGCGAGACGCGCTCCAGTGGGGTGGTGTAGCCGGCCAGCGTCTGGTCGAAGGTCGAGCGCACGCCGTACTTCTTCTCGTTCATGCGGAACATGTCCCGCGCGTCCCAGCCGTTCTGTGGGAGAAGGGAAGCTGTCGGTACCGACTACTGAAGCGCCCCACGGATGAACATCGTAATACGATGGGGTAGATTTTCAGGAGCAGGCTGAATCACCAATGCAGCGCGTCAAGGCGAATACATGATGACAAATGAGAACATATTCGAAGTGAGAGCTCAGGCTCGTTCTACATCCGTTAAAGGGAAAATTACCTTTTTATAAAAATTGGGTCATCACTTGAAATTGGTAGAAACATTCACTTCACATGTAAGCCCATACACACTAAGCATATAAATGTCCCTAACCAAAGTTATTTCAGTTGAAAAGTTAGAAACACTTATGCGTTTAAGCTCCAGTATTCAACAAGTGCTTACGGTCCACTCTAAAAGTGAAGAAAACAATTGTGTTCAAAATTGGGTTGTTTTTTAGTTTAACGGGAGATAATGACCTTTTTATTTCCCTTTTCTACAGAATCTTGTGCCACTTTAAAGGCGTGAAATCGATGAAATCTCAGTTTGAGAATAAAATAGCATCTTTCTATAATATGAAAATATAATGTTGTGCAATTTAAGACATAAGTACTTGTGTGGTAAGTACTTGTGAATAGTAAAGCGCGTCATCTCTGGCGCATTTGTTTCTTTCGTTTTCGCGTTGATTGGTCAGCGGTGACGCTAAATAATGAATCGCATACACTAAATACTGAGGATATTGAGAGCAAACTAAAAGTTCGATTTATATTCGTTTTTTAATTATTTTTGTTGTTGGTTGAGCTGTGAGAGGTTCACATTTACAGTAATTGAGGCATTTGCAATATATGTTTGCCTTTAAGCTGAAAAAAACATCCCTAGCTTAAACACAATATACATACCCACAATTTTAGAGTGGACAAGAAGTACTTGCTGAGTACCGCGGCTTAAAAACGTGGACCGCTTTTAAAGGAAATAGTTCACCTTCAACATGGGGTTTTGAACTGAGATAGCAGTTTTGTAGCCCGTGTTGGGAAACCCCTATCTGCAAGTTTCCTTGACTGAAAAGACTTCCAGCCCAATATATTTTATTTTTTTGGCGAAGGAATGCGGTGCTGACGAAAGAATGCGGTGCTGACGATGGCCTGGGCAGAGGCTATACCATCAGCCAATCAGCTTGCGGCTGGTGCTAGCAAGCGAACCGCCGGCCGCCGGTTGGAACTTCTCTAATGCGAGTCTATCCTTACGCGAATACTTTCGAATCCGATTGGCTGAGCCATTTTTTTCATTCGCGTGACGTCAGGACTCTGACTCAGAGAGTATGTACATAATTTTGATCAAATTAATAATTTACGACCTTCTGCCCTGAATCGGCGCGATGTATGACCATTTTTGACAATATAAAAGAAATTGTATTTCAAAATATAAACAAATCGTGTTTGGAAAAAATGTTCCAAGGTGAACTATTTCCTTTAACTTTTGAATTGAAATAACTCGGTTAGGCACATTTATATGCTTAAAGTGAAATGTTGACCTTTTGATCTTGTTTGTGCATTATCTTATGCAACATGTATGGTATTAAATTGATAAGAGTCTCAATTTAAAAATGAAATCACAACTTTTTCTATTTCTATTTTTTTGTTTTTTTTTGGGGGGGGGGCAATTTTAAAACAAGTACATATACTTATTTCGGAGTTCATGATCAGTGTTTTCCCTTCACAATTGGGAGCGCGACATATCTGGCGCTTTTGTTTCAATCTGTTCAACGTTGGACAATGTCCCTGAAACAATTCGCCGACACTAAATAGGTCGCTGTTGGGTGCATAAATGAACCTCCGATTACATTGCCAACGTTTGATTGATTGTTTTGTCCATTGTGTATTGATTGTTTTGGGAAAAGTGGTTATTTTTATTCCATTGTGTATTGATTGTTTTGGGAAAAGTGGTTATTTTTATTGATGAGCTAAAGCATTGTATTATATACAGCCATAGTCAAAACTATACAAAACTCCTAATGTTGAAAATAAATGAACCATTATGACGATTGTGTTCACAAATTGATGATCGCAGGCACTAACTAGGCCGTCGTTGGGTGTCGTTGGGTGTTAACTGCTAATTTGGACACCTTTGTATTCAATGTTTGTTGATTGTTAAGGATAGTAGGGCACATAATCACCAGTAAAACGCCTTAATCGGCGGTAACCGAGCGGTATCTGTTGCTGATTCAAGTGGGTGTATACTAATATTCACAAGTTTTCAGTGGCACATTTCAACCTATAATTGTGATGCTGGAAGGAGAGCGTCCAAAGGTTGTCAGGTGGCCGAAATGGTGGCGTTTTACTGGTATTAAATTGTTCATGATCTCCTTTCTCGAATCCGCCAAAAGGGAGTACGTCCTGAGCGCTGCATGCTTCATCGTATAAATTAATTACCGAGCGGGCGCGAAACGCCCGTGAGGTTTCTCGTCAACTTCGTAGACAAATTTACATTTGACCCGGCCCGACACGGCCATACAGACGCCTTTCAGAAGCTAATAACTTGGCAACCACTATCCCGATTGATATCGGGTTTTCACCATTGGATAGCTACATCAAATCAATTTTACTTTGAATATGTTTGCTCTCATGTGGGTGGTAGAAAAGCACGTGGCACGTGCGCTGGCGAAGCCTTCCATAGTCGACGAATATTCATCAAGCATAAATTTATACGATGAAGCATGCAGCGCTCAGGACGTAAACTCTTTTGGCGGATTCGAGAAAGGAGATCATGCACAATTTAAAGGAAACAGTCCACCTTTAAAAAATATCCAATGATTGAGAGAAGCTAGAAATGAATTATCATGTTACTAGTAAGCCATACAAATATATAAGAACGCGGAAAAGCAAATTATATTGTCAGTTATTTGGTTCCAATTCAGATGTTTTCCTCTGAATGGAGTTAATTAATGCAAAATCAGGACATCTGCACGTGCGTGACGTATAATTTCCCTAAGAATATTGCCGAGAAAAGTGTTTATAGACGATTTTAGCGAGATATCTCTCAATGTTCATTCGTGCAATGAAGGGAATAAGGTACTGAAACAGCATGTCCAGCGCTATATATTTCAAAGTTTATAATACTTATTCCCCAAGCCATACGTCATAATCATACGTTCCATACGTCATAATCATACGTCAAATCAGCCAATCAGCGATGGGAGCCCACGACGGATAATCGTACCGGTTTCTAGGACTCCGGTAAGCCAATTTTAATTAATTAAGGGGTTTCTATGAAGATGTGAAAGCTTCTCAAGTCCATTTTCTAGCATGGACTTGGCTATCTCAACTCAAAATCCCATGTTAAAGGTGAACTGCTTCCTTTAATACAACTTACTTTAGCTTTACCAGAGCGCGCCCGCTCGGTCATCGCCCAAAAAGACGTTTTACTGGTGCTTAGACCAATAAAGCCATTTTTGATCAATAATTATTTGTGTTCATTTCGACGTTTGCGTGTGCCACGCGCTGTCGTACCACCACTATCAGAACGCATCATACCAAAAACAAAATGTATTTGATGGTCCTATCCAATGGTGCAAACCCGATCTCAATCAGAGCAGTGGTTGCAAAGTTATTAGCTTCCGAAAAGCGTATGTACGGCCGGGTCGGGTCAGTTCGGGCCGGTTCGGGCCGGGTCAAATGTAAATTTGCCTAGTATGTTGACGAGAAACCTCACGGGCGCTTCGCGCCCGCTCGGTAATAATAGAGTCCAAGACATATTTTCCATACCATTTCGTCAAAAAGCAACACCGGATTTTCGTAGGAACCGAAATTCGTTACCAAGTACTTGAAGAGTACCGGTCGTTAAAAGTGCGGAACGCTTATCAACATTAACTTTACAAATCTTTCGGTATGAATGTTTGTATGCAAAATGTGATCGATTTACAATATAATTTTGGTCTCATCTGTCGATTTCAAGTAATAACTCTATTTTTGTTGGAAAAGATCAATATTTCCCTCTAATGTGAATTAATTTACATATACTTTGTCTGATCCTTTCAATTTCAAGTGGTTGATTTTGTGTGTGTAATAAAATGTAATTAATTCCCTTAAATGCAAAACTATACTTATTGCACATGGCTCAACTATGGTAAATAAGTACCTTACGTAACTCTACAAACAATTAATATTTCATCAAAACGAATATAAATAGCCTTTCTGTTTGCTCCCTTATCCTTGGTATTGAGTGTTTACGATTTTTGTTTAGCACCACCGCTGACCAATCAAGGCGAAAAACGAAAGGAATTAAAGCGTCATGGATGCAGCGCGTCACAATTTTCTCGTACTTGCCGTACAAGTACTTATACAATTTCCAAAAATATATTTTCACATCTATTTATTTTTAAACTGGCATTCAACAATTTTGCGACTAACAAGTAGCATAAGTAATGCAGAAAAAGAAATAAAAAGCTCATAATCTCCCTTAACACCAAATTCGTTATGCTTTCCATGGCACCACTCACCGTATTTGCAAAGCAGAACGAATTGCAGTTGGGCTACCCGTACCCAATGATGGCCATATAGGGAATTCAGGTTTGTAACTGGTGAACATTGTTGGAGTACCGCTTCGCACGGGCAAGGATGCCGTTAAACTTGTTTTTTAAATAGCCCAGTTTGAGACATTGTTACATTACACAGCCGACTACTGAGTGCAGCGGCCGTCATTGAGACCTTATATGGACAATGACACCCACCGGGACGTCACGCCGCTTGGGCAGCGAACCAGTCAACGCTACAATTATTAGCTGGGACAAACGCAACGCCAAAGCCCTCGTTCAGATTGAGCGAGTCATGCAATGTATTGCCAAATTTGTCCAAATGACCGTAATATACCAACTGTCAAACAGCATGACCAATCTACTCGTCCCTCGTGAGTTGCAAACGGGACATGCAACAACTTACCGTATCAACATCAACATCTATCATTATCAACATCTTCGTCTCGTATAACCGGGAGTTAGTTTCCTCTTGACGAGGGGGTCTAACTTATTTGTGTTAGTTGCCCGAAGCGAAAAAAAACAGCACAAACTTAAAAGAACCCGCAATGCCATTTATTTCACAACCGCTGCGCCACAAGCGCACGCCATGAAGTATGATGATGATTGTCTTGTGTAAGTTTGGTTTTGTTTGGGGGGACCCCGGCGCCAACTGCCGGGGTGATTGTGGCGCCGACGGCATGTAGTCTACTAGTCAGTAGTGCCTCTGCCGGTAACTGACCGCCTCGTCCAGCGAGACTAGGTGGTCGTTGGCCGCGTCGTCGGCCACCCAGGGCTGCAGCTCCTTGTGTCCTGCCGAGCCGTTCGTCCGGCCGGTGATGGCGCCGTCCGTCTGAAACCCTCCTGGAATGCGGAGAGGAGAGGTGCCGTGAAGTTCGGCCAGACGATACAGCGCGGTATAGCTGGCAGCATCACGGCCGGTTGTGGCAATGGCAGACAACACGTACGGTCAGGTAACACAGCGAGATGAAGTTCGGCCAGACGATACAGCGCGGTATAGCTGGCAGCATCACGGCCGGTTGTGGCAATGGCAGACAACACGTACGGTCAGGTAACACAGCGAGATGAAGTTCGGCCAGACGATACAGCGCGGTATAGCTGGCAGCATCACGGCCGGTTGTGGCAATGGCAGACAACACGGAACGGTGTAGTACGGCGCGGTATAGCTGGCAGCATCACGGCCGGTTGTGGCAATGGCAGACAACACGGAACGGTGTAGTACGGCGCGGTATAGCTGGCAGCATCACGGCCGGTTGTGGCAATGGCAGACAACACGGAACGGTGCAGTACGGTCAGGTAACACAGCGCGATGAACCAATGGCCGGCGATCCAGCGCGGAGAATAAACGACAGAGCGCAGCTTGTTTGCTACACAGCGGGGTGCAGCTCTGAGCTGACATACCGCCCAGTGGGGTACGGCAGTCACTGACACCACTGACACAACACAGCGAACATAGCTGTCAAATAACACAGGGAACAGACCACACATGGAAAAACATGATTCGGGGAACTTCCACAGCTGTTTGACGTTAGCGCTTAGACGTAACCATAACTTCACAAAAGAAACTTAAACAACCCTACCGGCACGGTCTGATGCGCAGCAGCAACAGCAGCAGCATTTCGCTGCGACCGACACGCTACTCACTCGCTTGTTTATTGGAGAAACTACTTACTACCTACACCAATACCTCATACGCGCCGAGTACTTGGTTCAGTTTGCGCCCTTCAAGCTACTCACCCTTGGTGGCGTACTCCATGTCAACATTGGTGGCGACGAC
Organism: Chirona hameri; assembly: GCA_036785665.1. Taxonomy (NCBI): domain Eukaryota; kingdom Metazoa; phylum Arthropoda; class Thecostraca; order Balanomorpha; family Balanidae; genus Chirona; species Chirona hameri. Next base: position 65,128 of record JAXIVJ010004563.1, read on the forward strand.
GGAGGCCACCTTTTCTCCCTGGAAGATGAGCTCCTCCTTGACCTCGCGCGGATCGATCCACTTCGGGTCCTCCCTGTTGACTGGGTTCACCATGCCCAGCACGAAGCTGTTGTCCTTGGAGAGCGACTTCAGCACTCCCTCGAACACCTGATCAGTAGTCGTCGTCACCTGCAGGTGAGATTCGCGTCAGGCACAACGGCAGCTGGTAACACACACAAAAAAACTGCCAGAAATAAATCCTCCGCACGGGGCAAACCGCTGGACATATGCCACGATACATACAGCCAGCCTTCTGTTATAATAATAAAATAGCAGCCAATAGCAATCTACTGGTGTATTAACGCGAGGCGGCACTGGCGGAGGGCACCTATTAACAACAACAACGCAAAAAAAAAACAGAAGGAAAATGTAAAGGTATAATGATTCGTATGACATGTGTGTCCCCCGCAAACTTATGTTTCTAGTGCCTTGTACATCGGTCGACCTGTACTATTATGTACTGCGTGTTATCCATATGTGTTAGCCATATGTGTTGAGAATAAACCGCCGGTGGAAACTGGTCAAAGTTGAAAACAAAATAGCGATCTACTGAACAACATAAACGCGCGACGCATGAACAGACATGAGGTCAGAACATCAACAACCATGTTGGCTTGCCTTGGTTTGACACATTTCTGGTCGGCATATTATACATATAATTGACCAGATTTCACAGTACGCGCGCGCTCGACATCACTCCCCGCCCACTGATCGCTCACCGAATATATCTGCCCAGTCATGCTCACTGGACTCCAGTCCAATCACCTACGTCCAATCACCACAATCACACATCACCAAAATCGCCTACGTCCAATCACCACAATCACACCTGACACGACACCAGCAGGTCCCCTGTTCGGCAGTCTCCCGACTCGACACAGATTCCTCTCCGCCGGGAAACATACACCACCGATCGGGCACCCCGTGTTCACGGCACATCCGACGCAAACAGGCTGTCAGGAAGCGGAATGTGGCCCGCCGCACGGCCGGCCGCAAGGGCAGCACGACGCGCTGCGGTCTCCCACGCCCCGCCTCCCCTGCCACGTCCACGCCCCCGCCTCCCCCGCCTCCCCCAGCCCCGCCTCCCCTGCCAGTCACGCGCCGGTGCACCGTGCATGACATTCGACAGGGCGGGGCTGCCCTGCTGCTGACGGCCACGAACAGCGGCGCAGAACGTAACAGCGGCGCTCACCGTAACAGCGGCGTTCAACGTAACAGCGGCGGCTCTCACCGTAACAGCGGCTCTCACCGTAACAGCGGCGCTCAACGTAACAGCGGCGCTCAACGTAACAGCGGCTCTCACTGTAACAGCGGCGCTCACCGTAACAGCGGCGCTCACCGTAACAGCGGCGCTCAACGTAGCAGCGGCTCTCACCGTAACAGCGGCGCTCAACGTAACAGCGGCTCTCACTGTAACAGCGGCGCTCACCGTAACAGCGGCGCTCAACGTAACAGCGGCTCTCACCGTAACAGCGGCGCTCAACGTAACAGCGGCGCTCACCGTAACAGCGGCGCTCAACGTAACAGCGGCTCTCACTGTAACAGCGGCGCTCACCGTAACAGCGGAGCTCACCGTAACAGCGGCTCTCACGTAACAGCGGCGCTCACCGTAACAGCGGCGCTCACCGTAACAGCGGCGGCGCTCACGTAACCAGGCATTCGTGTGGACTGAGCACGGTACTGTACCATCGAAAACACCCGACCCGAATGTACCCGACACTCGGCGATGCGAAGCGGTGATGATTTACGGTTTAGGGTTCCACTACTAGGGTTATTCGTCGCCTAGAGAAGTGCGGCGAGATGACAGTATTTTGGAGTTTCAGGGCGCCGCATCTATGTGAAGCTGGTGTCGAGGCTCCCCGTACTCACCCTGACGGTACATCCCAGCACAGAGGTGAGCACGTGCGCGTACTGAGGGTTGGCGTGGACGCCAGAGGCCTCTGCCGGAGGCCGGTCCTGGCCAGGACGGGAGTCTCGTGGACGGCCGTGTCTGCCGGAGCGGAGCATGCAGGCGAACAGTCACACAGTCAACGAATACACCCACCAATCAGCCAACAACAACCGACATACCCACCAATCAGCCAACAACAACCGACATACCCACCAATCAGCCAACAACAGCCGACACACCCACCAATCAGCAAACAACAGCCGACATGCCCACCAATCAGCAAACAACAGCCGACATACCCACCAATCAGCCAACAACAGCCGACACACCCACCAATCAGCAAACAACAGCCGACATACCCACCAATCAGCAAACAACAGCCGACATACCCACCAATCAGCAAACAACAACCGACATACCCACCAATCAGCCAACAACAACCGACATACCCACCAATCAGCAAACAACAGCCGACATACCCACCAATCAGCAAACAACAACCGACATACCCACCAATCAGCAAACAACAGCCGACATACCCACCAATCAGCAAACAACAACCGACATACCCACCAATCAGTCAACAACAACCGACATACCTACAAATCAGCAAACAGCCAACGACATACCCACCAATCAGCGAACAGCCAACGACCTACCCACCAATCAGCAAACAGCCAACGACATACCCACCAATCAGCCAACAACAACCGACATACCCACCAATCAGCAAACAACAACCGACATACCCACCAATCAGCAAACAACAACCGACATACCCACCAATCAGCAAACAGCCAACGACATACCCACCAATCAGCAAACAACAACCGACATACCCACCAATCAGCAAACAACAACCGACATACCCACCAATCAGCAAACAACAACCGACATACCCACCAATCAGCAAACAGCCAACGACATACCCACCAATCAGCAAACAGCCAACGACATACCCACCAATCAGCCAACAACAACCGACATACCCACCAATCAGCAAACAACAACCGACATACCCACCAATCAGCAAACAGCCAACGACAACGGGACCACTCAACAATAGCGAGCAAGCTAGCAAAACCAAGCTTCTAAACACCGCCGGGAAAATGGCAATTATCAAAAAATTAATCGGGATGAAAGTAAAGTATTACGATAGGAAAAAAATAACCGCAATGAAAACAAAGAATCGGAAAGGTCGGAAAGGTCGGAAAGGTCGGAAAGGTCGGAAAAGTCGGAAAGATCGGGAACGTCACCAAGAGCAGATGTACAAAACGTATCCTTCACAATCACAAATAACGCCTCCCGTGGGATTGGCCTACCGATATAAAGTACCCAAACAAACACCCACCCGTGCATGGCACTAAGAAAATATTCTGTAATCGACACCATATATATCCAATGGTGTTCTGTTGTCGACACCAGCCCAGTGACGACGGGACAGACCTGGCACCGCCGCCCGAGTGAGGCATGTTGGAGCTCCGCGGACGACGCGGCCGGTTTCCTTGACCGCTGTTCATGCCGCTGTTTGAGTACGTTTTAGTCAAAATCTGAAACAACAATAGCAACAAAATGTCAAGTCATGATTAGCTAAAGATATCGATTTGCATTCAGGAACATGTTTTGAAATCGCTACTCTTGAACAGAAGACCATGAGTGTCCGTTTCCAATAATTCAACGATGCACACGTTTGGCTTATGCGTGAACACCATAGAAACATAAAAAGCAAGTCGCGGCACTTCCCGCCAAGAAAGGAAAGCAATATAAAGAAGCATAACAAATAAGCAGGTCTATACCGGCATAGGAACGAAATATGATGCTATGAGGCTGAGAGAAGCCATTAGTTAAAATAACAGTTAACTGTCCCTAATTGTGCCCATGGGACCACAAATTCACACATGTTAAGGGGTTAGTAAAGACCTTCAGTCCAATGTCAGATTGTCTGCAGTAGCCTGCTTACAGAAAATAAAATTAGTGGAGAATTGAACTGCTCATTCCATCGCAAGGAGCAGTTCAGCAACCTTCATTCCGAACTTAGTTGGATGTATAATATCCATAATAACAAACACAGTGCGACCAAAAGAAAGCAAATATTTAAGACAACTTGGCACCCTTGTTTCATCGGACGTAATTAGTCGGGGTCAACTCTTTTTTTCACTCCAACCTAGCGCAATGGCGCATGCCACTACTGAGAAGGGATTGAAAGGTCACTTCATAGGCGCACACAGGGGGGGGGGAGGCAAACGGGGCAATTGCCCCCCCCCCCCCCGAAGGTCTGTACGTGCCCCCTTTGGTCGAAAAAAATGAATGTTTTGTTTGTTTTTTAACCCTATTTGTAACGGGGGGCGGATTCCGCCCCCCCCCCCCCCTCATGTTTTTCGCAGATATCTCCAGAACGGCTGGCAGCAGGCCCATGAAATTTTGGGACTTTTCATATAATTGAATACCGCATTTGGAGTCAAAATTTTGAGTTCTTAACCTGAACAGAGGCGGTTCCAGGGCACAGTTTTTGGTGGGTTCGGAGGCGACATTTGGCGATAATACGGAAATGCGATCTTCACGGGTTTCTTCCTAACTGCCTCAAGTATGAAAGCGTTACATCGGTTTACGGTGATTGCAACAAGTGCAAATTAGTTGATGTTAATGAAATATCATAAAAATTGCATGGCAGAGGCGGTTTCAGGGGCTTGAAAAGGGGGGGGGTTCCAGGAAGTATTAAATGCTTGGCGGGACGCCAATAGAGCGATGTAAGGGACATTTATAGCTATCAAGATGTAAAAGATAGCTTCTGCTTCCATTATTTGCATAATTTATTACATATAGAGTTTCAGGGGCGTGTTCAGGCACATGCAAAGGGGGTGACTGGCATGGTGATGACGATATGCCAGCGATAACGGCGCAATAGACGTTTAGCTTATAATGATATATGCCCATATGAGGCCAGAAAAGGGAATAAAGTCATTTTTGGCAGAGGCGCGCTCAGGAATGGAAGAAAGGGGGTCATATTATTGCAAGGAAACTAAGAGGCATGGGCGTACAATGGCATAGCATACTGCAGTTTTCGAATGAAACACGCGCCACAGGCTACTCTACGAACGATTATAAGATAATAGGCGAGTCCAGGTAGGGTAAAAAGGGGGGTAGGCAATATTAATTGAAGTTGTAGTGAAATAGTCACTGTTGACTAGTTAGTATCATAATAGCGGATAATATACTTATCAAAAGGTCTTGTGCCGCCCCAGTGTGGATCCTGGATACGCCTATGAGCATGATGAAGTACAACATGCAAAAAGGAACTATCTACGATCAGTAACATATTTATAGTGCTGGGTAGCAACTTGTCTGCGGTTAATATTTTTTCCCAATTTGTACTCCCTTTTTCACTAACCTGGTACCGCCTATGGCACAAAACATGATTTATAACAGTTTTTGTATAATGCCACAATCACATACCATTTCATTTATTAAAAAAACATGCAAAAATGGTTTTATTACGGATTTACTTCACCCCCATATTGAGTGACCTGCACACGCCTATGATTTTTGAATTTTCAAACGTCACCATCATATATCAATTTCCAATTCAATCTCTATCGATTCCTATTAGTTGTGTTAAAATCGGTCGATAAACATGAAAGCTATGTTGGATCAAAAATACCACTAAAATTTGTAGTTTTTGCCCCCCTGGTGCCCCCTATCCAAAATGTAGATTTGTTTTATTATTTAGAAATGTAGATCGTGTTGAGGGGAAGCAAACACCGTTTCATTTTTGAAAATCGGACGGGTAGATCTCGAGATCTCCGGGTGGGGGGGGGGCGAAAGCCCCCCCCCCCCCCTGTTACAAATAGGGGTAGCCAGGAGCCTGTTACAAATAGGGTTAAAGAGAAAATGGTGAAAATATGCCCTTTTAAAATTATAGTGGACCAAATCCGGTAAGGTTTTTTTGGTGTGGGTACTTTATGCCCCCTGAGCAAAAATTGTCCCCTCCTGGAGTAAATCCTGGGTACGCCACTGCTTAGGTCAGTGGGGTCGTTGAGTGCAAACTTTGTATATACCAGCAGCCAGCAGCTTACTACAGCTATGCAAGAAACACGGACTTGAGCCGACCTACGGCATAAACAACCTTCCTGGTCCGTATCGGTACCCGGACGTGTAGCAACGGAGATGACCCAGCAAAAATAATTCAATCACGGAACCAACAAATGACAGAAACTCCCGAAAGTCCCGAAACTCCCAACACAGCTTTAGTCACACAACTTAAATGGGTCCAGCTAATGTGGGGATGTGGTACAGTGATCTGAGAGGTCTGTTCACGACCCTGCAGTCCGGCGGTCAGCAGTGGTCGGCAGCAGGGGGGATAACCGAAAGTGGGGATGGGGCGAAAGGTATGACGTCATACGGCTGCGGTCGGCTGCGGTCGGCTGCGGTTCCTGCGGTCGGTACGGAGCGACCACAGCGACCGCAGGATGACATGTCACGTAAAGTGGCGCATCGCGGCATTCAGTGCTCATAAGACTGTGCAGTGCTGTGATGACGTATACTGAAATAGGCGGGGCTTGCCTGCGGTTGACCGCCGAACCGCAGAGACCATGAACAGCACTCTGGTAGATATATACTTATGCTAATGTTATTCTTTGAGATGCTCTGCACTGGCCAGTGGTCCTGCCCGACCCATGCAGGCTGCAGCCGTGTCTGAGCATTGCGTTCAGCAGCAGACAGCAGACAGCAGTGACTGCCGCCTGCAGAGAGCCAGAATGGCAGCTGGTCTGTTCACGCCTCACACAGCAGACAGCAGTGACTGCCGCCTGCAGAGAGCCAGAATGGCAGCTGGTCTGTTCACGCCTCACACAGCAGACAGCAGTGACTGCCGCCTGCAGAGAGCCAAAATGGCAGCTGGTCTGTGCACGCCTCACACAGCAGACAGCAGTGACTGCCGCCTGCAGAGAGCCAAAATGGCAGCTGGTCTGTTTCCGCCTCACACAGCAGACAGCAGTGACTGCCGCCTGCAGAGAGCCAAAATGGCAGCTGGTCTGCTCACGCCTCACACAGCAGACAGCAGTGACTGTCGCCTGCAGAGAGCCGGAATGGCAGCTGGTCTGTTCACGCCTCACACAGCAGACAGCAGTGACTGCCGCCTGCAGAGAGCCAAAATGGCAGCTGGTCTGTTCACGCCTCACACAGCAGACAGCAGTGACTGCCGCCTGCAGAGAGCCAAAATGGCAGCTGGTCTGCTCACGCCTCACACAGCAGACAGCAGTGACTGCCGCCTGCAGAGAGCCAAAATGGCAGCTGGTCTGTTCACGCCTCACACAGCAGTGAGCAGTGACTGCTGCCTGCAGAGAGCCAGAATGGCAGCTGGTCTGTTCACGCCTCACACAGCAGACAGCAGTGACTGCCGCCTGCAGAGAGCCAGAATGGCAGCTGGTCTGTTCACGCCTCACACAGCAGACAGCAGTGACTGCCGCCTGCAGAGAGCCAGAATGGCAGCTGGTCTGTTCACGCCTCACACAGCAGTGAGCAGTGACTGCTGCCTGCAGAGAGCCAGAATGGCAGCTGGTCTGTTCACGCATCACACAGCAGACAGCAGTGACTGCCGGCTGCAGAGAGCCAGAATGGCAGCTGGTCTGCTCACGCCTCACACAGCAGACAGCAGTGACTGCCGCCTGCAGAGAGCCAAAATGGCAGCTGGTCTGCTCACGCCTCACACAGCAGACAGCAGTGACTGCCGCCTGCAGAGAGCCAGAATGGCAGCTGGTCTGCTCACGCCTCACACAGCAGACAGCAGTGACTGCCGCCTGCAGAGAGCCAGAATGGCAGCTGGTCTGTTCACGCCTCACACAGCAGACAGCAGTGACTGCCGCCTGCAGAGCCAGAATGGCAGCTGGTCTGCTCACGCCTCACACAGCAGACAGCAGTGACTGCCGCCTGCAGAGAGCCAGAATGGCAGCTGGTCTGCTCACGCCTCACACAGCAGACAGCAGTGACTGCCGCCTGCAGAGCCAGAATGGCAGCTGGTCTGTTCACGCCTCACACAGCAGACAGCAGTGACTGCCGCCTGCAGAGAGCCAGAATGACAGCTGGTCTGCTCACGCCTCACACAGCAGACAGCAGTGACTGCCGCCTGCAGAGAGCCAGAATGGCAGCTGGTCTGCTCACGCCTCACACAGCAGACAGCAGTGACTGCCGCCTGCAGAGAGCCAGAATGGCAGCTGGTCTGTTCACGCCTCACACAGCAGACAGCAGTGACTGCCGCCTGCAGAGAGCCAGAATGGCAGCTGGTCTGCTCACGCCTCACACAGCAGACAGCAGTGACTGCCGCCTGCAGAGAGCCAGCATGGCAGCTGGTCTGCTCACGCCTCACACAGCAGACAGCAGTGACTGCCGCCTGCAGAGAGCCAGAATGGCAGCTGGTCTGCTCACGCCTCACACAGCAGACAGCAGTGACTGCCGCCTGCAGAGAGCCAGAATGGCAGCTGGTCTGTTCACGCCTCACACAGCAGTTAGCAGTGACTGCCGCCTGCAGAGAGCCAGAATGGCAGCTGGTCTGCTCACGCCTCACACAGCAGACAGCAGTGACTGCCGCCTGCAGAGAGCCAGAATGGCAGCTGGTCTGCTCACGCCTCACACATCACACAGCAGTGACTGCCGCCTGCAGAGAGCCAGAATGGCAGCTGGTCTGCTCACGCCTCACACAGCAGACAGCAGTGACTGCCGCCTGCAGAGCCAGAATGGCAGCTGGTCTGCTCACGCCTCACACAGCAGACAGCAGTGACTGCCGCCTGCAGAGAGCTAGAATGGCAGCTGGTCTGCTCACGCCTCACACAGCAGTGAGCAGTGACTGCCGCCTGCAGAGAGCCAGAATGGCAGCTGGTCTGCTCACGCCTCACACAGCAGTGAGCAGTGACTGCCGCCTGCAGAGAGCCAGAATGGCAGCTGGTCTGCTCACGCCTCACACAGCAGTGAGCAATGACTGCCGCCTGCAGAGCCAGAATGGCAGCTGGTCTGCTCACGCCTCACACAGCAGACAGCTGACAGCAGTGACTGCCGCCTGCAGAGAGCCAGAATGGCAGCTGGTCTGCTCACGCCTCACACAGCAGTGACTGCCGCCTGCAGAGAGCCAGAATGACAGCTGGTCTGCTCACGCCTCACACAGCAGTGAGCAGTGACTGCCGCCTGCAGAGAGCCGGAATGGCAGCTGGTCTGCTCACGCCTCACACAGCAGACAGCAGTGACTGCCGCGCCTGCAGAGAGCCAGAATGGCAGCTGGTCTGTTCACGCCTCACACAGCAGTGAGCAGTGACTGCCGCCTGCAGAGAGCCAGAATGACAGCTGGTCTGCTCACGCCTCACACATCAGACAGCAGTGACTGCCGCCTGCAGAGAGCCAGAATGGCAGCTGGTCTGTTCACGCCTCACACAGCAGACAGCAGCGACTGCCGCCTGCAGATAGCCAGAATGGCAGCTGGTCTGCTCACGCCTCACACAGCAGACAGCAGTGACTGCCACCTGCAGAGAGCCAGAATGGCAGCTGGTCTGCTCACGCCTCACACAGCAGACAGCAGTGACTGCCGCCTGCAGAGAGCCAGAATGGCAGCTGGTCTGCTCACGCCTCACACAGCAGTGAGCAGTGACTGCCGCCTGCAGAGAGCCAGAATGGCAGCTGGTCTGCTCACGCCTCACACAGCAGTGAGCAGTGACTGCCGCCTGCAGAGAGCCAGAATGGCAGCTGGTCTGCTCACGCCTCACACAGCAGACAGCAGTGACTGCCGCCTGCAGAGAGCCAGAATGGCAGCTGGTCTGCTCACGCCTCACACAGCAGTGAGCAGTGACTGCCGCCTGCAGAGAGCCAGAATGGCAGCTGGTCTGTTCACGCCTTACACAGCAGACAGCAGTGACTGCCGCCTGCAGAGAGCCAGAATGGCAGCTGGTCTGCTCACGCCTCACACAGCAGACAGCAGTGACTGCCGCGCCTGCAGAGAGCCAGAATGGCAGCTGGTCTGCTCACGCCTCACACAGCAGTGAGCAGTGACTGCCGCCTGCAGAGAGCCAGAATGGCAGCTGGTCTGCTCACGCCTCACACAGCAGTGAGCAATGACTGCCGCCTGCAGAGAGCCAGAATGGCAGCTGGTCTGCTCACGCCTCACACAGCAGTGAGCAGTGACTGCCGCCTGCAGAGAGCCAGAATGGCAGCTGGTCTGCTCACGCCTCACACAGCAGACAGCAGTGACTGCTGCCTGCAGAGAGCCAGAATGGCAGCTGGTCTGCTCACGCCTCACACAGCAGTGAGCAGTGACTGCCGCCTGCAGAGAGCCAGAATGGCAGCTGGTCTGTTCACGCCTCACACAGCAGACAGCAGTGACTGCCGCCTGCAGAGAGCCAGAATGGCAGCTGGTCTGTTCACGCCTCACACAGCAGACAGCAGTGACTGCCGCCGGCAGAGAGCCAGAATGGCAGCTGGTCTGCTCACGCCTCACACAGCAGTGAGCAGTGACTGCCGCCTGCAGAGAGCCAGAATGGCAGCTGGTCTGCTCACGCCTCACACAGCAGTGAGCAGTGACTGCCGCCTGCAGAGAGCCGGAATGGCAGCTGGTCTGCTCACGCCTCACACCCAGAGCCGACAGGAGAGCAATGCCAGCTCTGCAGCAACTAGCGGCAAACTCGGCAATACAATGTTAATTTACACAGAACAAATATCACCTTTTGATACTGTGCAACCTTTGAAAGGCTTGCCGTCAGCCACTGGAATGACCTGTCAGACTTAGTGATCCCATGACCCACCAAGTCTGCAGCAGTTAGAGCTGCAGACGGTCAGCGAATACGGTGATAACACGAGTTTTTCTCACTTGTCTGATAGGCTGATGGCTGCAATCAGGAGAGAATGTGGAATGGAAATCATCTGATTTTTGAATTTGTTTTATTGACCTGTTCAACAGCCTCAGTACATTCGACCCAATATCTCGAAAGGTTGAGCGTACAGTTTTTGTCATATTGTATTTCTTATTGACCATTTGTCATGATTGCTAGAGTGATAAGCTTTACAACCAGTAAGGCGCCGTAGTTCAAGTTGGCGATGAACGAGCGAGCGCGAAGGAAATATATGGTGAATTTCAACTCGATCGGGCAAGTAGTTTCTGAGATACAAAAAAAAAATGGTGTGCACATGCAGAGGCATCCCTACCCCTGACTTGTGGGAAAGTGGCGGTTGATAGGTCCCTCACCACACACAAAATTATAACACAATCCGCTCAGCCGTTCCTGAGATAGCGAATAGGAGTGTGCACGTGCGCACGTGCAGAGGCACCCCACCCCTGACTTGTGGGAAAGTGGCGGCTGAGAGGTCCCTAACCACACACCAAATTTGAACACAATCGGCTCAGCCGTTGCGGAGTTTTTGCTAGAAAACACTTTTTAACATCCCTTACGCGGCACGCGGCACGCGCAGTGGTAGTCACCCGCATGAGTCGGCACTGGTCTCGAACAGGGTAGGTTGGATGGGACTGTTCAGCAAAGAAGTTCGCTTGTCGATCGGACGTGCGGTTGCAGAGATATGAGCTTCTCAAAAGCGTCGCCATGGGTCGGGCCAGGTCGGGTCGCTCATATTCAGATTTTTCCAATATACCACGGAAGGACGAGCGAGCGCTTCCCGCTCGCTCGTAATAAAATGCATTTGATGACATTGTTGTTATACAACGATCCTATTAAAATGTCATTCTTTCACGAATTTCCATGCAAATGAAACCCCAATTGCCAACATCAGTTAAATCTGCAAAAAGAAGTGCTGAAAGATAAACTTGTAAACCGACATTGTTTCCATCATAACTGTAGTAGAAATAAATACAACATTGTATCATTCATGGGCATTAGTCTTGAAATCCAATCACATGTAATACAACACAATTTCCAGATTGAGGAGTACGCAAAACAAACTTTGCATTGCTTTACCAATGAAAGAAAGGTGGCATCATTTTATTTACCATACACTAAGTCATGTCAAAGTCTTAAAGAGTACCCTGTCTTGCCAGTTGGTACAGTCCAGAAAATGTCCCTATAGATCAGGAACTAAGATGTTCTTCTTAACTTTTGTTTGCTCAATATAACATTGGAGTTATACAGTTGCTGGTTAATGGCCTAATTCTCTTGCTGCTCTAACAATTTGTGGTTGACCTTTGTAGACTGATAAAGGTGAATGGTTTGTCCAGTAGGTCAGCTGGAGAGAGGTGGAAGTTATTTCCAAAGTTTGGTATGCTGCTGGTTATCAATGTTAATGCAGGTTGTAATCTGTACAATTCCAATAAGCAGTGGATATTTGAGTCTGTTCTACAGCAGTATTATGTGAGAGAAGTTCACAAAAACCTAACCTTGAATCATCATGCCTGATGAGTTGAAGCCATTTTAATTTTGCATACATATATACATATACTTTCATTTTGCTTACATTATGTTTTTAGTTGCAAATATTGTATAGCTTAGTTGTTTTCAAATTTAGCATTATAATTTAGCTCTTAACCATTTGATCACAATAGTTTGCTTTTGAAGTTTATGTCTCTGGAATCAACTCACTACAGGGAAATCTAGCCTTGACCAGTGCTGGATTTGTCATTTCATGACCTGGTCCCGGAGAGTACAAATCCATAGGTGGAGAGTAAATTGTATTGTCAGGCAAGTTCAGATTTTCATTTTTGTTGTATTATTTTACTTGGAAAGTAAACAATCCTGATTTGTAATAGATATTAAATCCTTGTGAGGAAAATTGAATTATATTTTAACTACAATGTCGGTAAAATCAGGCAAAAAGAGAGCAAATTTCCCGAACAAATATGAAGAGAGCAAAATTCTTTGGACCCAAAAAGTCCAGAAAATGGCCCAAATTCCAAGGCTGGCCTTGACTGAACATATATCCCATGATTCACTAGCAACCTTACTTTAATACTGATTAATACTCCAAAAAAAAAGTGAAATGCCTCTTTGAGAAAATGTGAATTATAATCTCAACTTACAACTTCTGAAATTAAGAGTTAATCCTCATGTTAAAAACAATTATGTCTTCATGGGTGAAAATGTACACCCAAAACATTAAAAAAGATTACTGATTCAATTATGAACATTTTTTGTTTTGTTTTTAAATAACTAAATCTTACTTCACTTTACTTTTACAAAACTCTAACCCTTCTAACAAAAATGGGTGGATCATATTCAAGGGCAACCAAATTCTCAGTGTTAGTCAAGCCTCATATACTTGTTAGAAATTAAACTTCACTCTAGTTTTTAAAACAGCTAAAATTAGATAGTGTTGGAAATAAAAAAGCTTAAAGGGAGATAATCACCTTTTGATTTTGTTAGCAACAACTTATTTGGCTACCGTTATGGTATTAAAATGTTGTAATCTAAATTTAAGAATTAAACAAAACTATTCCCTAATTCAAAGATGGAAGTTTGGGAAAATTAATGATCTGTATTTTCTCTCCACTATTGGAAAGCGCAACATCTGGCACTTTTGCATCAATCTGTTCAACGTTGTTGAATGGGCACTTGTAAACAAATCGCTGACACTAAATAGGTTGCTGTAGTTTTGCTTGGCACCTGCCGGCCGGTGCCAGGATAAACTGCTGTCAATGCACTTTTTTCCAAATCATTGTTGATTGTTCATAAATTTTGGCACATATTCACAAAAGATTAGAGTGCAGGAAATATATTGCATACCTTCATGATAAATAGCAATGCATAGGAGGCTAATTTACTGAATTTGTTATCGAGTACTTACTGAGTACCGACCAATATAAGCATGGATCACTAATCAGTAGAAATCTGCCAATATCTTTTGGAGGAATGTTTATATGCAAAATGTGATGAATTTACATCATATTTTGGCCTCGTCTATCAATTTCAGGTGCAAACTCCATTTTTGTGGAAAAAGGTGATTATCTCCCTTTAACTGCAAAATATGGCATATAAATATTGAACCCAAACATTCCTCACATTTTAGAATATCATATCCAATAGACTGCCTCATACACCCTAGTCTTCCAGTATGGACAGAGGATATTTTTTTTTGTATTGATGTCCAGTTCCAAAAATGGATGACTTACTACCTATGCCCCCAAGTTTCTCAAGATCTGGTACCAAATATGCTTCAATTTTGGTCACATGAGGTTTTTGAGACACTGCTGAGTTGATTTGGCTCTGATTATGACTTCAGTATGAATAACATGAAATAATATTGGATGGGAGAACCAAATGCATGCATCACCAAAAACTATATATTTGTTTTCTGCTCAGCATAATTTCTACCAAACTAATATGTTTAACACTAAGGTAATTTCACTCAGATGTGAAGTACATAACATGCCTACTTTAGGAACCACACTTTCATCTCAGCTGAAGTATGGTAAAGGTCAATTGTTATTCACATAAAAATACCAGACTTTTTTAGCTGATGGTGGTGTAGACAATACAAACACACTAAAGCACAGATACGCTCAAATAGCATGAAGTATGGCATTTTGAGGGTGAACATTTACCCTACCTTGACCTGTATAGTGGCAGCAAACCATGGTAAAGGGTACTTACAGATACAGGTAAAAAGGCTCAAAGGGCTGAGAGTGAAATTGAAATAGGTTGAGACTTGAAAACCTACAGTTTTCATTGTGCAAAGATGAGAATGGCTTGAGTAAATTTATTCAATTTTTACAAGTTTGACAGGGATTCATCTTCAACTGAAAGGAAGAAAGACAAGAGCTACATTTCCCCATTTGGAACATAGATCACCACGTTTTGCAGTTTGGAACAAACATGTCAATGCCACGAAATGTCATAAGCATGATCAACTTTGGACACCTGGGGTTTTGATTTACTTGAATGGCACTGCCTCATGACTTACCTCAGAATGAAAACCAGCTTGTTTTTCACTTTCGCCACGGAAATGCATGAACTTGTTCGTTAATTCAAGGCGATAACAACCATTTACAAGTACGGCGACGGTCAACAGGCATCAGTGTTTCCGAACTTGTCGTTCCACTCTATCGAACTTCAGCACTCTCCGTTCAAATATAAGAGTTAAAACGCAATAACATACAAGTACACTGCGCACCGATCAGGGGTTTGCTCAAAAGCCTTCGCGCGCCCGGTTCTCGCGACTGTAAACAACGCGTGCCGCAAAGTACCACGTCAACCAAAACATAGATTTTTACATTTCCGGCGCAGGGGGCTCATCTGGAAGCAATCCGGCACGTCTGAGAGCTGCCAAACTATAGTGAAGTTATTTTTTCGTGTGTATACAAAATACCATTAAAGCAGCAGCATTCTAAGAACCACGAACCCGGCCAGTCGTCAATTCCATAAGGAGTGTAGACTGTAGAAGCTTGCTCAAAAGGTAAAAAATAGCATAACATGTTTTTAAAACAATAAATATATGTAAACATCCTATTTTTTTACTTTCCAGTGCAAACATCGTGCATAGCATCAAATAACTTATACAGAGCGCACAGAACCGTAAATAAGTCCATTTTTAGCATTACGTCGTGTCAAAATGATTTAACACAACCACTGGTGAGTGAATTAAATTGAAAATGTCCTAGTTTCTACTGGTTTCTATAAAGGTTGAAAATCATATGCATGATCCAAAGTGTTTGGTTCTTACAATGATCTCATTATCTTGCAGCTTTATATGTGACGTCACGCAATCAGCTGTGGTGCGGATATGTTTACATGCGCCATTGTAGCGCGCGCCGCCGCACCAGCGTCGTCCTTGAGTTCCCACATCTGCCGAGGCTGCCCCCTGTGTGAGGGGCAACTTCAGGGGGTTTGGGGCTTGTGGGGGCGACAGGCTGCGAACCATGTACTTGGACTTTCATTCTGGAAAGCTATAATGCACTGCAACGGCAGGCACAGGTCTGAGGTAAGAAGATTCGTGCAAACGCTGTTTTTCAATCGATAGCCTTTGTTGTGATGAGCAATCGCCTACGGGCGAATGTTTATCCGAACAGCTGATTTGCGCAATTCGCTCGATTGTATTTTTTTCCTGCAAATCCAATTCAATCCAGTGAAGTCGCTGGTTAATATAACCAAGTGACTGAAGGTATAGCATCCCAATCCCTGGCTCTTACCAATGTCTTTGTCCTCCTGTGTCAATGTAGAACTGTCAATGGCCTCTTTGTCTTCCTACCCATTGCACCTTATTCCAGTGTGAGAATCTGTTAAATTGTTTTTTTTCAGTGTGCTGGGGACATTTTTGTAGTTGCATGATAAATATGTGCCTGCAAAATACATGTGTACTTGACAGCAATCATCATCATCATCATCAACAAGTTTATTGTTCTAGAACATATTTATATGTTACACATAAAGTATAATTGGTGCAAAAGCTGGGGAGCTTAATTCAAGGCGCCAACTCTAACACATCATCAGACTCAACCAACTGCCGCTGTATCACCGGTCATCGCATGCAGCAGATCATACACTGCACAGTGCACACCCTGCCGGAGGAGCGGACCCACCCAAGCCTGCACAGGACTTCAATTTAATTTTAATTTAATAAAATTTAATCATGTTTGGCAACTTCTGTGCTAGTTTTCTTCACCCAATATACAGGGTCAATTTGTTACTTCCAAAGTTGTGTATACTAATCATGATAGCAATTTAATATCAAGGTCATAGCGCATTGCATATTGAGCAGATACTTGTGTAATTTTGCCATTTAGCCTTTCTGCTAAGATTTGATAACAATATTCCACTTATATTTGCTGAATTTCCATGCTTTCTAGTAT
>JAXIVJ010004564.1:0-30000 GCA_036785665.1 Chirona hameri
AAAGGAGTTCTGATTTAATATTGTATTCAATTTCCGCCAGTTACTGTGCTAAACTATCCTTAATTAGGTAGATAAACGCTTTGGCCTAAGTGCAAAAAAGTGCCACCAAAAACCCACCACTTAAGCCCGTATGACTGCCAAATAACCTTGCCTATACTTTTAGAAACCCTAAAAGAACGTATATGTACTCTTTAAGTCACCTACTGCCCTTTCCGATCCGTAAAATGACGAAGAACAATAACGATATCTGGAAGTGTTTTTACCGGACGATAAACACCAATACGCTTACAGCGGGAGACTTCAACGCCGAAACGGTGTTTGCAATGGTTTACAAATCACAAAAACCTGGTAGGATAAATTTTTGATTTTTTTTGCAAATTATTTTCGTATCATGTTAAGAACATACCAAGACATAAAAAAATCACACCGCCAGATCTGAAATCTGAATTCGGCAAATGACGACGTGGTCTAAACCCCACTGTTCTCCCTGGAGCCCGGCTGAAGTGGCCGATCACGACGCAGTATATTATACCCCGGGAAATCAAGATTCCGTATAATACTTCATATGGCCATTCATGACCATATGAAGTCAAAATTCAAAATTTGGCATACCGTGTCGGTGCCCATCGATTGTACCCAACTCAGCTACGCCATGTTTTTGTTTGTGATTCATCGCCCATCGCGCACTATTTCAGCAGGCGCGGATCCAGGATTTCGGTCAGGGGGGGGGGGGTGCCCACATAGTGGTCGCCGACAGCGAAATGTTGTTGACTGGGGGGGGGGGGAGGGGGAGAAAGCGTCACATAATTGTTGTTGAGCGGGGGTGGAGCGTGATCAAAACCAAACAATTGTGCCTATTTATTTATTTACATATTTATGTATTGCACGTCATCAGGTATTTCCACACAATAGGGCTATTTTAATACCTTCGTCATACATTGGTGTATCACAACATTTGCGTCGCAAACAAGTGTCCAAGAAGCTGCGTCATTAGATCAAGGAACTTCAGTCATTATTTATCTTGCATGCCTTTTAAAAGTACACACACTAAGACAATGTAGATGATTGTCAATGGCATAGCGATTGTAACAGTTTGGATCCACGGTATATGAAGGTGCGCTTTCCATGGTTGTTGCGGGGATGAAGAACAAGCGATAGGTGAGATTATTGTCACGTTTGTCGTAAGCCTGATTGATGGTTAAATGACAGGCTTTGGCGCAGTCCGACAAGCAGGTTTTAATGTTAAAATATTGTGGCATCATACATAAATCAAAAATATTCTACAAGTTTCGGAACAGTGAGCCAGCCTAACTCCTTTAGGACATCTGAAACATGATCGTATTTCCGGCGACCAGAGATGACTCGTGCAGCAACGTTGAGCACCTTTTGAAGTTCTTGAATAAACACTTTTTGCTAGCACTACCATATACTTGAGTACAATATATAATATGAGAGATCACAAGATCACAAGATCACAATCCACTATACGGGGGCAGAACAGTTTACTGGCAGAACGTGTTTTGGCATGGAGGATTCCGATAAGAATACCAAAACATCGGTGTATTGACATGTTTCACGTGCGGTTGTCACGACAGAATTGAGTCCATAATCATACCTAAATTCTTAACACTTTCCGAGCACAAACAGGTCCTCACCCATAAATCTAACCTTCGGCATAATTCCTATCCGAGCAATCTGCCGCCTGTCACCACATACCATCAGTTCTGTTTAAGCTGCATTAACCATCATCCCGTTTTGCAAAAAAAAAACAGTTGCTCAAAATTCCTAGAACGTGCTCCATGGCACTCTCCATGTCTTGTATTTGGTCACGTGGTCCCGTAATAGCTAATTGTGTGTCATCTGCATATCGAATGAGAGTGACGCGGAAGCCACTAATAGAAGGCGGGATGTAAGATGTAATATTATTACTTAAGATGTTAAACGACAAACTTCCTAAAACTGTAACCTGGAAGCAGCCTATTGAGATTGGTAATGATTTGGATAAACTTTCCCCTACGCGCACCTTTTGAGTATGACCTTCAAGGTAGCTTTTAAACCATCGGGGGGGGGGGGGCAGACAGCCCTCCCCCTGATGTTTTTTCTTCAATAACTTGTTACATATGCAATGCATCTTTCTGAAATTTTTGGTAGCTGAGTTTACAACAATTATACGTATCCTTAAAAAAAATTAATTGAAATTGGTTAAGCTGTTTGGGAGATAATCATGTTTTGATGACGTCATGTTGGAAAAAAAGTGAGAAATATTTGAAAAATCGTACAAAACAGAGTTTTAAAGCAAATTGCAAACGCAATTCTCCAAAGATACAAAATGGCATTTTCTTTAAAATGGCAATCTCGGATTTGCAAAATTTTGGGTTTTTGACCCCTAAAATAAAAATAAAAGTTTGTTTTAAATCCCTACAAAATCAACATTTTCAAAGATGTTAGAAAAACCGGAATATATGTGAGAGATCTGAGTATGGACAATACCTATACCAAATTTCAAAGCAATATTTTCATTTTTGACTGAGTGATGGCTTCCTAAGTGTAAGAAACTGATGACGTCATTTTTAAAAAAAAAATATTTTTTTTAAAACTTTTTTTTGACAAGATACGAACAAATAATTACCTTTTCTGTATTTTTTAGTCAAAACTGGTCTAGGAACATGCCTTTTTATTTACATTTATCAATTTCTAATTTTGAGGTTTTCTGAAGAGCAAAATGGCTGTTCTAGACGTGGTAAATCCGAGGTCATTCACTTGACCTGGAAGGTCACCCGTTGACCCGAAACCTAAAATGTCCATACCGGTAGATTCCAAACATGACAGGCAACATGCTGGTTCTTACCGCATTGCTCTAAGTTGCTTGGTTTGGAAGTTAACAGGGGGGCTTGTCAGGCGCCCCCCCCCCCCCCTCCCCCCGTAGGGCGAAGGTGATGAAAGCTCCCATAGGGCGAGGGTTAATAATTTCGTCTGTCATGGTCAGGAGCGCTGTAGACGTGGAATGGTTTGACAGGAAACCATGCTGATCATTACTAAATAAACAATTATCCTTCATATATTTTGTGAGTTGAACGTGCACGATTTTCTCAACGATTTTGCAAATTAAACTTACAATTGTTGTTGGGGGGGCTAGCGCCCCCCCCCCCCCCCCCCCTGGATCCGCGCCTGTTCAGTCCACGATTTTTAGTGTTTATCAACTCTAGTGTGATGTGTGGTAGCAATGTTCTTGTTTGCTAGAAATGAGAGCTTCTAACGCCACCTGATCTTGTTAGCCAATTCACATCACCCCGTTTCTTCACACATACGCCCATTCCGCCACAAAGTTGGGACAAACAGGTTCCCATTTTTATTCATTTAGAAACAAATGAGCTTGAGCATTTTCTTGCCGCGTTAGACGGATGGCAAGCTGGAGCAAGAGTAGATTCGCTGCTTCCTGCGCCATGGATCGGAGTTCGACTATGCAATGGGTGCCCAATGGATGCCCCCAATGGGTGCCCTGTATACGGTGTGGTATAGTCACCACCATAATTGGGAACATGGTGGTCGATCCCGACCGTATATGTCCATTGCAGTTGTGTCGTAACACCCCAATATCCAACATCAAACAGTTATGGGCGCCACGGACAAGCTGCACGAGGCAGCAGTTAAATAAAACCAGACAACAAGTTGTGCTTTAACCCTCGCCCTACTGGGGGGTCCTAAAACGACCCCCTCCCCCCCCCCCCCCCCACCCCTGAGTTTTGTGTTCTCATTACTTTTAGACATTCGGCGCATCTTGCTGAAATTTTCAGAAGCTATGTATACAACAATTGTACGTATGCAGTACAAATTTCATTTAAATTGGTTGAGCAATTTGGGCAATAATTATGTTTTGAAGACGTCATGTTGGTGGAAAAACGATAAATGTTTTAAAAATCGTAGAAAACAGAGTTTTGAAGCAAATTGCAAACGAAATTAAGCAAAGATATAAAATGTCATTTTCTTTAAAATGGCGATCTCTGATTTTCGCAATTTTTGGGTTTTTGATCCCCAAAATGAAAAAAATACTGATTACTTTGGAAAAATCAACACAAAATCAAAATTTTCAAAGATGTTAAAACCACCGGAATACAAGTGAGAGAACTGAGCATGGACCAAATTTTCAAGCCAAGCCAAATTTCAAAGAAATATCTCTATTTTTGACTGAGTGATGGCTCCCTAAGTGTAAGAAATTCATGACGTCATTTTTTAATAACTTTTTGGGACTTTTTGTGACCAGATACGAATAAATAATTACCTTTCTGTATTTCTGAGACAAAACGGGTCTAGGAACATGCCTTTTTATTTCCATTTATCAATTTCTCATTTTGAGGTTTTCTGACAGAGCAAAATCGCTGTTCTGGACGTGGTCGATCGAGGTCATTCACTTGACCTGGAAGGTCACTCGTTGACCCGAAACCTAACAATTGCATACTGTTAGATTCCAAACATGACAGGCAACATGTTGGTTCTTACCGCGTTGCTCTATGTTGCTTGGTTTGGAAGTTAACAGGGGGTCTTTTAGGACCTCCCCCGTAGGGCGAAGGTGAAAAAGCTCCCGTAGGGCGAGTGTTAATAGTCTTGTCATAGGTCAGTTTATAGTAATTGCCATAGGTTAGATCGGTCTGATCGTTAAGATGCCTCAGTCATCAATGGTATCCGTTAGCATACATGTTCGCTCCTTTTGACGTAGCGTATAATAAGGATATTAAGAATGCAATGACTTAAGTGGAGTGCCCTCCAAAAGGAATACTGTTAGTGACTCTTAACCCTATTCCCTGCGGGGGCAGATTCTGCCCCCCCCCCCCCCTCCCTGTGGATTTTAACTTGCCACATGTAAACTGTTAGGCATAGCGTCCTGAAACTTCTTGACTTTACCCAAAATTGAATAGCGCGTGTTGTGTCAAAATGTGAAAAAAAATTCGGTCCAGCAGAGGCGGTGCCAGGCTCCTGTTTTTGGGAGGGTGTTACGGATGCGGTTTTGCGGCGCATACTTCCTTCGTGGTTTGCACTGCAATAAATGCGTCAGAAACAATTTCAATGCAATATACACCATAGATACTGGGATTGGTTCATATTTTTGGGGCAGAGGCGCACTCAGGTACAACAAAAATGGGAGGTGATACTCTCCCTCAAATTATGTCCAATTTCAAATTAGTAAGATGATAAAAGCATTACGCGCATGGTGCCCCCCCCCCCCCCCCACATTGTTTTCCTGGATCCGCCTTTGCGCAATATATTAAATTGAACAAATTACAGCATATAATGTCCACATGTGACGTGCATGTCGTCCCAAACAATCACGAACAGCACATATTTTTATTAAAAGAAATCCCATTGTACAATGTACATCCCCTAAATACGCCTATGATTTTTTTTTTGTCTTGTAATCAAAACCGTAGGTTTTGACAAAGTCAAATACCGGAGGTTTATACTGGGGCAGCCTGTTGGTGTAGTGACTTTGTCTGTCTGTATGTATGTATGTCTGTCTGAGGCGTTTGGCCACAGCTCGCTGACGAAGAGGCACAGCAACACGCGCGTGGCACCGTCCGATGCGCCAGTTCGGCCCCCAGGTGTCGGTGCCAATCACATGTTGATAAGTGACACGTGGCACGTGGCACGTGTCGCCACGTGGGGCACTGCAAGATCCATTTGCCAACACGTGCCGCCCATACCAGTGGACGCAGGGCGACCAAACTCGGTGGGCGGATAGTCCACATGGGTGCGGAAGATCCTTTGGGGTTGCCGACCCCGAGGGGGTTAAACAAAAGCCCCCAGGGGGGTAAACCTTTTATCGCGTGGGGTCCTCGGATTTCGGGAAATTTTGATGTAGCAACACCAAATTTGGTACACCGATAGAGCTCGACGAGTGACAGCTGATGGTGCCGGTCGCCGCTCGATCGGTGCCACGTGGCACGTGCCACGTGCCGCCACGTGGTCATGGCAAAATATGCTTGCCCAGCCCATACCAGTGGTCGCAGGGCGACCAAACTCGGTGGGCGGGTAGTCCACATGGGTGCTGAAAAACAGTATTGGCTGATTTTCTCGAGGGGGGCACGTTGCCCCCCTTAGGGGGTCAACCTGTACGCATGCGGGGTCCTCGGATTTCGAGAAATTTTTATGTAGCGACACCAAATTTGGTACACCGATAGAGCTCGGCGAGTGACAGATGATGGTGCCGGTCGCCGCTCGATCGGAGCTACTTGGCACGTGCCACGTGCCGCCACGTGGCCATGGTAAAATATGCTTGCCCAGCCCATACCAGTGGACACAGGGCGACCAAACTCGGTGGGCGGGTAGTCCACATGAGGGGGGCATGTTGCCCCCCCCCCCCCCTAGGGGGGTTAGCCGGATATGCCAGGGGTCCTCTGATAGCGGGATTTTTTTCGCTAGCCGCACCAAATTTGGTGCACCGATAGAGCTCGAAGAGTGACAGATGATGGTGCCGGTCGCCGCTCGATCGGTGCTACGTGGCACGTGCCACGTGCCGCCACGTGGCCACTGCAAAATCTGCTTACCCAGCCGTGCCGCTCATTCCAGTAGACTCAACGCGACCAAAACCGGTGGGCGAGTAGTCCTCATGGGTACGGGGTGATCTTAGAGGGTGGCAAAGGTAGCACCCCCAAAGCACGTGCGGCAGGCACGTACAATGTTTTTAGCAGGTTCCTCAATTCGGTCG
Organism: Chirona hameri; assembly: GCA_036785665.1. Lineage (NCBI taxonomy): Eukaryota > Metazoa > Arthropoda > Thecostraca > Balanomorpha > Balanidae > Chirona > Chirona hameri. The sequence goes on from JAXIVJ010004564.1 coordinate 6,701, forward strand.
GCCACTACTCGGGAGCTATGAGAGCTAGACGCACTAAATTTGGTATTTCTGTTTAGCTCGTGGTTAGGGCTATCGGCTGCTATTCTTTATTTGTCGCTGGAGTCCCGGGTACGAATCCCATCGAGGGCATTTGCTTTTTATATGCTTTTCTTGTCCAATTACATTTGACAGGCGTTCCTCGTGAAATGATGGCTACGGTTTTGCCCCGGACCCAAACCCGATCCACCGAAATGGGTCCGCACTAGTCAAAACCGTAGGTTTTGACGAAGTCAAATACCGGAGGTTTATACTGGGGCAGCCTATTGGTGTAGTGACTTTGTCTGTCTGTATGTATGTATGTCTGTCTGAGGCGTTTGGCCACAGCTCGCTGACAAAGGGGCACAGCAACACGAGCGTGGCACGGTTCGATGCGCCAGTTCGCCCCCAGGTGTCGGTGCCAATCACATGTCGATCGGTGCCACGTGCCACGTGCCACGTGCTGCCACGTGGGTCATTGCAAAATCCATTTGCCAACACGTGCCGCCCATACCAGTAGACGCAGGGCGACCAAATTCGGTGAGCGGGTAGTCCACATGGGGGCAGAAAATCCTTTGGGGTTGCCGACCCAGAGGGGGGTAAACAAAAGCCCCCAGGGGTAGACCTTTTATCGCGTGGGGTCCTCGGATTTCGGGAAATTTTGATGTAGCAACACCAAATTTGGTACACCGATAGAGCTCGACGAGTGACAGCTGATGGTGCCGGTCGCCGCTCGATCGGTGCCACGTGGCACGTGCCACGTGCCGCCACGTGGTCATGGCAAAATATGCTTGCCCAGCCCATACCAGTGGTCGCAGGGCGACCAAACTCGGTGGGCGGGTAGTCCTCATGGGTGCGGACAATCTTTTGGGGTTGCCGACCCCGAAGGGGGTAAACAAAGCCCCCAGGGGGTTAAACCTTTTATCGCGTTGGGTCCTCGGATTTCGGGAAATTGTGATGTAGCCGCACCAAATTTGGTACACCGATAGAGCTCGACGAGTGAAAGATGATGGTGCCAGTCGCCGCTCGATCGGTGCCACGTGGCACGTGCCACGTGCCGACACGTGGCCACTGCAAAATCTGCTTTCCCAGCCCATACCAGTGGTCGCAGGGCGACCAAACTCGGTGGGCGGGTAGTCCACATGGGTGCCGAAAAACAATACTGGCTGATTTCCTCGAGGGGGGCACGTTGCCCCCCCCCCCCCCCCCTAGGGGGTTAACCTGATATCGCAGGGGTCCTCTGAATGCGGGATTTGTTTCGCTAGCCGCACCAAATTTGGTGCACCGATAGAGCTCGACGAGTGACAGATGATGGTGCCGGTCGCCGCTCGATCGGTGCCACGTGGCACGCGCCACGTGCCGCCACGTGGCCACTGCAAAATCTGCTTACCCAGCCGTGCCGCCCATACCAGTGGACTCAACGCGACCAACCTCGGTGGGCGGGTAGTCCTTATGAGTGCAGGGTTACCTTGGGGCGTGGCGACGGTGGCACCCCAAAGCACGCGCGGCAGGCACGTGTAACCTTTTTTAGCGGCGTCCTCATTTCGGCAGGCCATTACTCGCGATTTATGACAGATAGCCGCACCAAATTTGGTGTTTTGGGGTAGGTGGTGGCCAGGGCTATCTGCGGCCATGCTATATTTGGCGCTGGAGTCGCGGGTTCGAATCCCATCGAGGGCATTTGCTTTTTCTATGCTTTTTCTTGTCCAATTATGTTTGTCGGCGCTCTTCGTTCCAACAAATGGCTACGGTTTTGCCCCGGACCCAAACCCAATCCACCGAAATGGGTCCGCACTAGTCAAAACCGTAGGTTTTGACAAAGTCAAATACCGGAGGTTTATACTGGGGCAGCCTATTGGTGTAGTGACTTTGTCTGTCTATATGTATGTATGTCTGTCTGAGGCGTTTGGCCACAGCTCGCTGACAAAGAGGCACAGCAACACGCGCGTGGCACGGTTCGATGCGCCAGTTCGGCCCCCAGGTGTCGGTGCCAATCACATGTCGATCGGTGCCACGTGCCACGTGCCACGTGCTGCCACGTGGGTCATTGCAAAATCCATTTGCCAACACGTGCCGCCCATACCAGTAGACGCAGGGCGACCAAATTCGGTGAGCGGGTAGTCCACATGGGGGCGGAAAATCCTTTGGGGTTGCCGACCCAGAGGGGGGTAAACAAAAGCCCCCAGGGGGTAAACCTTTTATCGCGTGGGGTCCTCGGATTTCGGGGAAATTTTGATGTAGCAACACCAAATTCGGTACACCGATAGAGCTCGACGAGTGACAGCTGATGGTGCCGGTCGCCGCTCGATCGGTGCCACGTGGCACGTGCCACGTGCCGCCACGTGGTCATGGCAAAATATGCTTGCCCAGCCCATACCAGTGGTCGCAGGGCGACCAAACTCGGTGGGCGGGTAGTTCACATGGGTGCCGAAAATCTTTTGGGGTTGCCGACCCCGAGGGGGGTAAACAAAAGCCCCCAGGGGGTTAAACCTTTTATCGCGTGGGGTCCTCGGATTTCGGGAAATTGTGATGTAGCCGCACCAAATTTGGTACACCGATAGAGCTCGACGAGTGAAAGATGATGGTGCCAGTCGCCGCTCGATCGGTGCCACGTGGCACGTGCCACGTGCCGACACGTGGCCACTGCAAAATCTGCTTTCCCAGCCCATACCAGTGGTCGCAGGGCGACCAAACTCGGTGGGCGGGTAGTCCACATGGGTGCCGAAAAACAATACTGGCTGATTTCTTCGAGGGGGGCACGTTGCCCCCCCCCCCCCTAGGGGGGTTAACCTGATATCGCAGGGGTCCTCTGAATGCGGGATTTTATTTTGCGCTAGCCGCACCAAATTTGGTACACAGATAGAGCTCGGCGAGTGACAGATGATGGTACCGGTCGCCGCTCGATCGGTGCCACGTGGCACGTGCCACGTGGCGACACGTGACCACTGCAAAATCTGCTTTCCCAGCCCATACCAGTGGTCGCAGGGCGACCAAACTCGGTGGACGGGTAGTCCACATGGGGGCCGAAAAACGATATTGGCTGATTTTCTCGAGGGTGGCACGTTGCCCCCCTTAGGGGGGTTAATATGATATCCCAGGGGTCCTCTGATTGCGATATTTAATTTTGCGCTAGCCGCACCAAATTTGGTGCACCGATAGAGTTCGGCGAGTTAAAGATGATAGTGCCGGTCGCCGGGCGATCGGTGCTACGTGTTACGTGCCACGTGTCGCCACGTGGCCACTGCAAAATCTGCTTACCCAGTCGTGCCGCCCATACCAGTGGACTCAACGCAACCAAAATCGGTGGGCGGGTAGTCCTTATGGGTGCAGGGTGACCTTGGGGGTGGCGACGGTGGCGCCTCCAAAGCACGTGCGGCTGGCACGTGCAACTTTGTCAGCGGGGTCTTCAAATCGGTCGGCCATAACTCGTGAGTAATGACAGCTAGCCGCACCAATTTTGTTATTTGTGTGTAGTGCGTGGTCAGGGTCAGGGTCAGGTAGCTGCTGCCGTTCTTTATTTGTCGCTGGAGTCCCGGGTTCGAATCCCATCGAGGGCATTTGCTTTTCCTATGCCTTTCTTGTCCAAATTTGTTTTTCGGCACTCCTCGTGACGTTCCAACAAATGGCTACGGTTTTGACCCGGACCCAAACCCGATCCACCGAAATGGGTCCGCACTAGTCAAAACCGTAGGTTTTGACAAAGTCAAATACCGGAGGTTTATACTGGGGCAGCCTGTTGGTGTAGTGACTTTGTCTGTCTGTATGTATGTTTGTTTGTCTGTCTGAGGCGTTTGGCCACAGCTCGCTGACGAAGAGGCACAGCAACACGCGCGTGCCACTGTCCGATGCGCCAGTTCGGCTCCCAGGTGTCGGTGCCAATCACATGTCGATCGGTGCCACGTGTCACGTGCCACGTGCTGCCACGTGGGTCATTGCAAAATCCATTTGCCAACACGTGCCGCCCATACCAGTAGACGCAGGGCGACCAAATTCGGTGAGCGGGTAGTCCATATGGGGGCGGAAAATCCTTTGGGGTTGCCGATCCTGAGGAGGGTAAACAAAAGCCCCCAGGGGGGTCAACCTTTTATCGCGTGGGGTCCTCGGATTTCGGGAAATTTTGATGTAGCAACACTAAATTTGGTACACCGATAGAGCTCGACGAGTGACAGCTGATGGTGCCGGTCGCCGCTCGATGGGTGCCACGTGGCACGTGCCACGTGCCGCCACGTGGTCATGGCAAAATATGCTTGCCCAGCCCATACCAGTGGTCGCAGGGCGACCAAACTCGGTGGGCGGGTAGTCCACATGGGTGCTGAAAAACAGTATTGGCTGATTTTCTCGAGGGGCACGTTGCCCCCCTTAGAGGGTTAATCTGATATCGCAGTGGTCCTCTGATTGCCGGATTTTTTCTTCTTCTCGCTAGCCGCACCAAATTTGGTGCACCGATAGAGCTCGGCGAGTGAGATATGATGGTACCGGTTGTTGTTCGATCGGTGCCACGTGGCACGTGCCACGTGCCGACACGTGGCCACTGCAAAATCTGTTTTCCCAGCCCATGCCAGTGGTCGCAGGGCGACCAAACTCGGTGGGCGGGTAGTCCACATGGGTGCCGAAAAACAGTACTGGCTGATTTACTCGAGGGGGGCACGTTGCCACCCCTAGGGGGGGCCAACCTGATGTCGCAGGGGTCCTCTGATTGCCGGGTTTTTGTTTGCGCTAGCCGCACCAAATTTGGTACACCGATAGAGCTCGACGAGTGAAAGATGATGGTACCGATCGCCGCTCGATCGGTGCCACGTGGCACGTGCCACGTGCCGCCACGTGGCCACTGCAAAATCTGCTTACCCAGCCGTGCCGCCCATACCAGTGGACTCAACGCCACCAAACTCGGTGGGCGGGTAGTCATCATGGGTGCGGGGTGACCTTGGAGGGTGGCAACGGTGGCGCCCCCAAAGCACGTGCGGCAGGCACGTGTAACCTTTTTTAGCGGCGTCCTCATTTCGGCCGGCCATTCCTCGCGATTTATGACAGATAGCCGCACCAAATTTGGTGTTTTGGGGTAGGTGGTGGCCGGGGCTATCTGCGGCCATGCTATATTTGGCGCTGGAGTCCCGGGTTCGAATCCCATCGATGGCATTTTTCTTTTTCTATGCTTTTCTTGTCCAATTATGTTTGTCGGCGCTCTTCGTTCCAACAAATGGCTACGGTTTTGCCCCGGACCCAAACCCGATCCACCGAAATGGGTCCGCACTAGTCAAAACCGTAGGTTTTGACAAAGTCAAATACCGGAGGTTTATACTGGGGCAGCCTCTTGGTGTAGTGACTCAATAGGGAAAATCGAGGTAGAGGTCATCAGCATAAACTCATTATGAAACAAAGTAGGACTAGGCTACGACAGTCATTTTTCAGTAGAAGGGTTGTAGGACATTGGAATATGCTACCAGGGGATGTCGCTGATGCAGTGACACTTGCTTCCTTCAAAATTAGATTAGATAAATACTTTACAGAGAAGGGATTAGTTCATAAATACTCGTGGGATTAGCCTTCTTTTATGCAGGTAGAGTAAGGTGATTTGAAGGGGCGAGACTGGTGGAGGGGGGGGGGGAGGGGGGGGGGTGCAACCTCGGATGGGCCCAAGAGGCTCTTTGTTGCACTTTTCTTTTATGTCTTTATGTCTTTATGTCTGTCTGTATGTATGTTTATCTGTCTGTCTGAGGCGTTTGGCCACAGCTCGCTGACGAAGAGGCACAGCAACACGCACGTGGCACGGTTCGATGCGCCAGTTCGGCCCCCAGGTGTCGGTGCCAATCACAGGTCTATCGGTGCCACGTGGCACGTGGCACGTGCCGCCACGTGTGCCATTACAAAATCCATTTGCCAACACGTGCCGCCCATACCAGTAGACGCAGGGCGACCAAATTCGGTGAGCGGGTAGTCCACATGGGGGCGGAAAATCCTTTGGGGTTGCCGACCCAGAGGGGGGTAAACAAAAGCCCCCAGGGGGTAAACCTTTTATCGCGTGGGGTCCTCGGATTTCGGGAAATTTTGATGTAACGACACCAAATTTGGGTAACCGATAGAGGCCGACGAGTGACAGATGATGGTGCCGGTCGCCGCTCGATCGGTGCCACGTGGCACGTGCCACGTGCCGCCACGTGGCAATGGCAAAATATGCTTGCCCAGCCCATACCAGTGGTCGCAGGGCGACCAAACTCGGTGGGCGGGTAGTCCACATGGGGCCGAAAAACGATATTGGCTGATTTTCTCGAGGGGGGCACGTTGCCCCCTAAGGGGGTTAATATGATATCCCAGGGGTCCTCTGATTGCGAGATTTAATTTTGCGCTAGACGCACCAAATTTGGTACACCGATAGAGCTCGACGAGTGACAGATGATGGTGCCGGTCGCCGCTCGATCGGTGCCACGTGCACGTGCCACGTGCCGCTACGTGGACATGGCAAAATCTGCTTGCCCACCCCATACCATTGGTCGCAGGGCGACCAAACTCGGTGGGCGGGTAGTCCACATGGGTGCCGAAAAACCATACTGGCTGATTTTCTCGAGGGGGGAATGTTTCCCCCCGTAGGGGGTTAACCTGATAGCGTGGGGGTCCTCTGATTGTGGGATTTTTTCTTCTTGCTAGCCGCACCAAATTTGGTGCGCCGACAGAGCTCGGCGAGTGACAGATGATGGTGTCGGTCGCCGCTCGATCGGTGCTACGTGGCACGTGCCACGTGCCGCCACGTGGCCACTGCAAAGTCTGCTTACCCAGCCGTGCCGCCCATGCCAGTGGACTCAACGCGACCAAAATCGGTGAGCGAGTATTCCTCATGGCTGCGGGGTGACCTTGGTGAGTGGCGACGGTGGCGCCCCCAAAACACGTGCGGCAGGCACGTGCAACTTTTTTTAGCGGGTTCCTCACTTCGGTCGGCCACTACTCGTGAGTTATGACAGCTATCCGCTCCAAATTTGGTGCTTTTGTGTAGAGCGTGGTCAGGGCTATCTGCTGTAATGCCATATTTGGCGCTGGAGTCCCGGGTTCGAATCCCATCGAGGGCATTTGCTTTTCCTATGCCTTTCTTGTCCAATTATGTTTGTCGGCGCTCCTCGTGACGTTCCAACAAATGGCTACGGTTTTGCCCCGGACCCAAACCCGATCCACCGAAATGGGTCCGCACTAGTCAAAACCGTAGGTTTTGCAAAGTCAAATACCGGAGGTTTATACTGGGGCAGCCTATTGGTGTAGTGACTTTGTCTGTCTGTATGTATGTCTGTTTGTCTGAGGCGTTTGGCCACAGCTCGCTGACGAAAAGGCACAGCAACACGCGCGTGGCACCGTCCGATGCGCCAGTTCGGCCCCCAGGTGCCAGTGCCGGTGGCCGGTCGATTGGTGCCACGTGGCACGTGGCACGTGTCGCCACGTGGGGCACTGCAAAATCTATTTGCCCACACGTGCCGCCCACACGTGTGGACGCAGGGCGACCAAATTCGGTGGGCGGGTAGTCCACATGGGTGCGGAAGATCCTTTGGGGTTGCCGACCCCGAGGGGTAAACAAAAGCCCCCAGGGGGGTAAACCTTCTATCGCGTGGGGTCCTCGGATTTCGAGAAATTTTGATGTAGCGACACCAAATTTGGTACACCGATAGAGCTCGGCGAGTGACAGATGATGGTGCCGCACGCCGCTCGATCGGTGCCACGTGGCACGTGCCACGTGCCGCCACGTGGTCATTACAAAATATGCTTGCCCAGCCCATACCAGTGGTCGCAGGGCGACCAAACTCGGTGGGCGGGTAGTCCACATGGGTGCCGAAAAAACAATACTGGCTGATTTCCTCGAGGGGGGCACGTTGCCACCCCTAGGGGGGTCAACCTGATATCCCAGGGGTCCTCTGATTGCCAGATTTTATTTTGCGCTAGCCGCACCAAATTTGGTACACCGATTGAGCTCGACGAGTGAAAGATGATGGTGCCGGTCGCCGCTCGATCGGTGCCACGTGGCACGTGCCACGTGCCGCCACGTGGCCATGGCAAAATCTGTTTGCGCAGCCCATATCAGTGGACACAGGGCGACCAAACTCGGTGGGCGGATAGTCCACATGTGTGCGGAAAATCCTTTGGGGTTGCCGACTCCGAAGGGGGGTAAACGAAAGCCCCCAGGGGGGTAAACCTTTTATCGCGTGATGTCCTCGGATTTCGGGAAAATTTGATGTAGCCACACCAAATTTGGTACACCGATAGAGCTCTGCGAGTGACAGATGATGGGGCCGGTCGCCGTTCGATCGGTGCCACGTGGCACGTGCCACGTGCTGCCACGTGGCCATGGCAAAATCTGTTTGCCCAGCCCATAACAGTGGACGCAGGGCGACCAAACTCGGTGGGCGGGTAGTCCACATGGGTGCCGAAAAACAATACTGGCTGATTTTTTTTCGAGGGGGGCATGTTGTCCCCCCTAGGGGGGTTAACCTGATATCGCGGGGTCCTCTGATTACGGTATTTTTTTTGCGCTAGCTGCACCAAATTTGGTGACCCAATGGAGTTTGGCAAGTGACAGATGATGGTGCCGGTCGCCGCTCGATCGGTGCTACGTAGCACGTGCCACGTGCCGCCACGTGGCCACTGCAAAACCTGCTTTCCCAGCCCATACCAGTGGTCGCAGGGCGACCAAACTCGGTGGGCGAGTAGTCCACATGGGTGCCGAAAAACGATACTGGCTGATTTCCTCGAGGAGGCACGTTGTTACCCCTAGGGGGGTCAACCTGATATCCCAGGGGTCCTCTGAATGCGGGATTTTATTTTGCGCTAGCCGCACCAAATTTGGTGCACTGATAGAGCTCGACGAGTGAGAGATGATGGTGCCGGTCGCCGCTCGATTGGTGCCACGTGGCACGCGCCACGTGCCGCCACGTGGCCACTGCAAAATTTGCTTACCCAGCCGTGCCGCCCATACCAGTGGACTCAACGCGACCAACCTGGGTGGGCGGGTAGTCCTCATGGGTGCGGGGTGACCTTGGAGGGTGGCAACGGTGCGCCCCCAAAGCACGTGCGGCAGGCACGTGCAACGTTTTTCGCTGGTTCCTCAATTCGGTCGGCCACTACTCGGGAGTTATGAGAGCTAGACGCACCAAATTTGTTTTTTTTGGGTAGATTGTGGTTAGGACTAACTGCTGCTATTCTTTATTTGTTGCTGGAGTTCCGGGTTCGAATCCCATCGAGGGCATTTGCTTTTTCTATGTTTTCATTTTCCAAATATGTTTGTCGGCGCTCCTCGTGACGTTCCAACAAATGGCTACAGTTTTGCCCCGGACCCAAACCCGATCCACCGAAATGGGTTCGCACTAGTCAAAACCGTAGGTTTTGACAAAGTCAAATACCGGAGGTTTATACTGGGGCAGCCTATTGGTGTAGTGACTTTGTCTGTATGTATGTCTGTCTGTCTGTCTGTCTGTCTGAGGCGTTTGGCCACAGCTCGCTGACGAAAAGGCACAGCAACACGCGCGTGGCACCGTTCGATGCGCCAGTTCGGCCCTCAGGTGCCGGTGCTGGTCACCGGTCGATCGGTGCCACGTGGCACGTGGCACGTGCCGCCACGTGGGGCACTGCAAGATCCATTTGCCAACACGTGCCGCCCATACCGGTGGACGCAGGGCGACCAAACTCGGTGGGCGGGTAGTCCTCATGGGGGCGGAACATCCTGTGGGGTTCCCGACCCCGAGGGCGGTAAACAAAAGCCCCCATGGGGCTAAACCTTTTATTGCGTGGGGTCCTCGGATTTCGGGAAATTTTGATGTAGCAACACCAAATTTGGTACACCGATAGAGCTCGGCGAGTGACAGATGATGGTACCGGTCGCCGCTCGATCGGTGCCACGTGGCACGTGCCACGTGCCGCTACGTGGTCATGGCAAAATATGCTTGCCCAGCCCATACCAGTAGACACAGGGCGACCAAACCCGGTGGGCGGGTAGTCCACATGGGTGCCGAAAAACAAAATCGGCTATTTTCTTCGAGGGGGGCACGTTGCCCCCTTAGGGGGCAACGTGCCCCCCTCGAAAGGGGGGGGGCACGTTGCCCCCCCCCCCCCCCCTTCGAGGGAGGCTGCACCGATAGAGCTCGACGAGTGACAGATGATGGTGCCGGTCGCCGCTCGATCGGTGCTACGTGGCACGTGCCACGTGCCGCCACGTGGCCACTGCAAAATCTGCTTACCCAGCCGTGCCGCCCATACCTGTACGCATGCGGGGTCCTCGGATTTCGAGAAATTTTGATGTAGCGACACCAAATTTGGTACACCGATAGAGCTCGGCGAGTGACAGATGATGGTGCCGGTCGCCGCTCGATCGGAACTACGTGGCACGTGCCACGTGCCGCCACGTGGCCATGGTAAAATATGCTTGCCCAGCCCATACCAGTGGACACAGGGCGACCAAACTCGGTGGGCGAGTAGTCCACATGGGTGCCGAAAAACGATACTGGCTGATTTCCTCGAGGAGGCACGTTGTTACCCCTAGGGGGGTCAACCTGATATCCCAGGGGTCCTCTGATTCCGGATTTTGTTTTTGCGCTAGCCGCACCAAATTTGGTGCACCGATAGAGCTCGACGAGTGACAGATGATGGTGCCGGTCGCCGCTCGATCGGTGCTACGTGGCACGTGCCACGTGCCGCCACGTGGCCACTGCAAAATTTGCTTACCCAGCCGTGCCGCCCATACCAGTGGACTCAACGCGACCAAAATCTGTGGGCGACTAGTCCTCATGGGTTCGGGGTGACCTTGGAGGGTGGCAAAGGTGGCGCCCCCAAAGCACGTGCGGCAGACACGTGCAATTTTTTTATCGATTTCCTCAATTCGGCCGGCCATTACTCGCAATTTCTGACAGCTAGCCGCACCAAATTTGGTATGTGTGGGTATGTTGTGGTTAGGGCTATCTGCTGCTATTCTTTATGTGTCACTGGGGTCCCTGGTTCGAATCCCATCGAGGGCATTTGCTTTTCCTATGCCTTTCTTGTCCAATTGTGTTTGTCGGCGCTCCTCGTGACGTTCCAACAAATGGCTACGGTTTTGCCCCGGACCCAAACCCGATCCACCGAAATGGGTCCGCACTAGTCAAAACCGTAGGTTTTGACGAAGTCAAATACCAGAGGTTTATACTGGGGCAGCCTATTGGTGTAGTGACTTTGTATGTCTGTCTGTTTGTTTGTTTGTTTGTTTGTTTGTCTGAGGTGTTTGGCCACAGCTCGCTGACGAAGAGGCACAGCAACACGCGCGTGGCACCGTTCGATGCGCCAGTTCGGCCCCCAGGTGCCGGTGCCGGTCACCGGTCGATAGGTGCCACGTGGCACGTGGTACGTGCCGCCGCGTGGGACATTGCAAAATCCATTTACCCACACGTGCCGCCCACACGTGTGGACGCAGTGCGACCAAACTCGGTGGGTGGGTAGTCCATATGGGTGCGGAACATCCTGTGGGGATGCCGACCCCGAGAGGGGTAAACAAAAGCCCCCAGGGGGTAAACCTTTTATCGCGTGGGGTCCTCGGATTTCGGGAAATTTTGATGTAGCGACACCAAATTTGGGTAACCGATAGAGCTCGGCGATTGACAGATGATGGTGCCGGTCGCAGTTCGATCGGTGCTACGTGGCACGTGCCACGTGCCGCCACGTGGGCGCTCCTCGTGAAATATATGGCTACGGTTTTGCCCCGGACCCAAACCCGATCCACCGAAATGGGTCCTCACTAGTATATTGAAGACCAGTACATTTGAATCTCAAAAACGTTTGGGGCATGAAAATCGGTCAAACCACATGGTCGCAATGACCGTTAAGCAAATCGTATTTTTGCCCCCTCGCCCCCATTTTTTAACCAAAAAAAATTAAGGGGTTCAAAAAGAGAGATCTTGTCATGACAAATCGAATGGAGTTTTTCCCATCGAAATCAACCGAGCGTTTCTCGAGATCTCTGGGGGGGGGGGGCAGAATCCCCAGCCCCCGCAGGTTAACGTAATTCTGGCCGCCCGCAGGGAATAAGGCTAACAAGAAAGCTTTTAGCAGCACACAATGCTTAACCAGCCATTGACGGGGGGCATTTAACGCCCCCCCCCCCCCCCCCCTCACCCCACCCCCTGATGAATTTTCGCAATAGCTAAAACAAATTAATAGCGCTATCAACCTGAAACTTCGGGTACCTTCTTATATATCATTTTTACGTCTGGTGTGCAAAAATGAAGAAATTTCGTCGATTTTTTTTCTCCAGTTATAGCGAATTTAGTGACGTCACTACACACGAGTTTTACACCAAAATAAGCTAAACTTTGCCAGGCCGTACAAATGCCACATTTGAAGCAAAATGCAATCGAAAAACGTCAAAAATAGAAAATTGCAGCGGCTACAAACCTGCTATCTCGGATTTTTGAACATTTTAGTTTTTGACTCCCCAAAACTCATAAAACTTTTTTTTGGGGGAAATGATCACAAACCCCCCCCCCCCCCCCCCCCCCCCCCCCAAAAAAAAAAAAATGGAAGATATGTCAGAGAACCATACATAGGCAACTACCGTAACAAATTTCAAACTGATATCTCCATTTTTGACGGACTTATGACATCTAAAGTATGGGTAACTCATGACATCATATTTTTTAATTGCGTTTTTATGCTTTTATTGAATAGATACAGAATAGATAAGATATGCCACCACTGTATTTCTGAGACAACTGACAACATGCCTTCTTTGTTTAGATTTAACAATTTAAAATTTTGAGCTTCGATGACCTGAATTTGACCTAAAATTGACATTTACTTCACGTAAATGAAGTAAGGTGGTAAATTGACTATCACTAGTGCGGACCCATTTCGGTGGATCGGGTTTGGGTCCGGGGCAAAACCGTAGCCATCATTTCACGAGGAAGCAGATTTTGCATGGCCACGTGGCGGCACGTGCCACGTGGCACCGATCGAGCGGCGACCGGCACCATTATCTGTCACTCGCCGAACTCTACCGGTGTACCAAATTTGGTGTCGCTACATCAAAATTTCCCGAAATCCGAGGACCCCACGCGATAAAAGGTTTACCCCCCTGGGGGCTTTCGTTTGCCCCCCTCGGGGTCGGCAACCGCAAAGGATTTTCCGCACCCATGTGGACTACCCGCCCACCGAATTTGGTCGCCCTGCGTCCACACGTGTGGGCGGCACGTGTGGGCAAATGGATTTTGCAATGTCCCACGGGGCGGCACGTACCACGTGCCACGTGGCACCAATCGACCGGCCACCGGCACCGGCACCTGGGGGCCGAGCTGGCGCATCGGACGGTGCCACGCGCGTGTCGCTGTGCCTCTTCGTCAGCGAGCTGTGGCCAAACGCCTCAGACAAACAAGCAGACAGACAGACATACAAATCACTACACAAATAGGCTGCTGCCCCAGTATAAACCTCTGGTATTTGACTTCGTCAAAACCTACGGTTTTGATTAGTGCGGACCCATTTCGGTGGATCGGGTTTGGGTCCGGGGCAAAACCGTAGCCATTTGTTGGAACGTCACGAGGAGCGCCGACAAACACAATTGGACAAGAAAGGCATAGGAAAAGCAAATGCCCTCGATGGGATTCGAACCCGGGACTCCAGCGCCAAATATGGCACTACAGCAGATAGCCCTGACCACGCTCTACACAAAAGCACCAAATTTGGAGCGGATAGCTGTCATAACTCACGAGTAGTGGCCGACCGAAGTGAGGAACCCGCTAAAAAAAAGTTGCACGTGCCTGCCGCACGTGTTTTGGGGGCGCCACCGTCACCACTCACGAAGGTCACCCCGAAGTAATGAGGAATACTCGCTCACCGATTTTGGTCGCTTTGAGTCCACTGGCATGGGCGGCACGGCTGGGTAAGCAGACTTTGCAGTGGCCACGTGGCGGCACGTGGCACGTGCCACGTAGCACCGATCGAGCGGCGACCGACACCATCATCTGTCACTCGCCGAGCTCTATCGGCGCACCAAATTTGGTGCGGCTAGCAAGAAGAAAAAATCCCACAATCAGAGGACCCCCACGCTATCAGGTTAACCCCCTACGGGGGGAACATGCCCCCCTCGAGAAAATCAGCCAGTATGGTTTTTTCGGCACCCATGTGGACTACCCGCCCACCGAGTTTGGTCGCCCTGCGACCAATGGTATGGGGTGGGCAAGCAGATTTTGCCATGTCCACGTGGCGGCACGTGGCATGTGCCACGTGGCGGCACGTGGCATGTGCCACGTGGCACCGATCGAGCGGCGACCGGCACCATCATCTGTCACTCCTCGAGCTCTATCGGTGTACCAAATTTGGTGCAGCTAGCGCAAAATTAAATCTCGCAATCAGAGGACCCCTGGGATATCATAGTAACCCCCCTTAGGGGGGCAACGTGCCCCGCTCGAGAAAATCAGCCAATACTGTTTTTCGGCACCCATGTGGACTACCCGCCCACCGAGTTTGGTCGCCCTGCGACCACTGGTATGGGCTGGGCAAGCATATTTTGCCATGACCACGTGGCGGCATGTGGCACGTGCCACGTGGCACCGATCGAGCGGAGACCGGCACCATCATCTGTCACTCGTCGGCCTCTATCGGTGTACCAAATTTGGTGTCGTTACATCAAAATTTCCCGAAATCCGAGGACCCCACGCGATAAAAGGTTTACCCCCCTGGGGGCTTTTGTTTACCCCGCTCAGGGTCGGCAACCCCAAAGGATCTTCTGCACCCATGTGGACTACCCGCCCACCGAATTTGGTCGCCCTGCGTCCACCGGTATGGGCGGCACGTGTTGTCAAATGGATCTTGCAGTGCCCCACGTGGCGGCACGTGGCACGTGGCACGTGGCACCAATCGACCAGCGATCGGCACCGGCAACTGGGGGCCGAACTGGCGCATCGGACGGTGACACGCGCGTGTTGCTGTGCCTTTTCGTCAGCGAGCTGTGGCCAAACGCCTCAGACAAACATACAGACATACAAAGTCACTACACCAATAGGCTGCCCCAGTATAAACCTCCGGTATTGGGCTTCGTCAAAACCTAACGGTTTTGACTAGTGCGGACCCATTTCGGTGGATCAGGTTTGGGTCCGGGGCAAAACCGTAGCCATTTGTTGGAACGAAGAGCGCCGACAAACATAATTGGACAAGAAAAGCATAGAAAAAGCAAATGCCCTCGATGGGATTCGAACCCGCGACTCCAGCGCCAAATATAGCATGGCCGCAGATAGCCCTGGCCACCACCTACCCCAAAACACCAAATTTGGTGCGGCTAGCTGTCATAAATCGCGAGTAATGGCCTGCCGAAATGAGGACGCCGCTAAAAAAGGTTACACGTGCCTGCCGCACGTGCTTTGGGGGTGCCACCGTCGCCACCCCCCAAGGTAACCCTGCACTCATAAGGACTACCCGCCCACCGAGGTTGGTCGCGTTGAGTCCACTGGTATGGGCGGCACGGCTGGGTAAGCAGATTTTGCAGTGGCCACGTGGCGGCACGTGGCGCGTGCCACGTGTCACCGATCGAGCAGCGACCGGCACCATCATCTGTCACTCGTCGAGCTCTATCGGTGTACCAAATTTGGTGCGGCTAGCGAGAAAAAAAAATCCCGCATTCAGAGGACCCCTGCGATATCAGGTTAACCCCCTAGGGGGGGGGGGCAACGTGCCCCCCTCGAGGAAATCAGCCAGTATTGTTTTTCGGCACCCATGTTGACTACCCGCCCACCGAGTTTGGTCGCCCTGCGTCCACTGGTATGGGCTGGGAAAGCAGATTTTCCAGTGGCCACGTGTCGGCACGTGGCACGTGCCACGTGGCACCGATCGAGCGGCGACCGGTACCATCATCTGTCAATCGCCGAGCTCTATTGGTGTACCAAATTTGGTGCGGCTACATCAGAATTTCCCGAAATCCGAGGACCCCACGCGATAAAAGGTTTAACCCCCTGGGGGCTTTTGTTTACCCCCCTCGGTGTCGGCTACCCCAAAAGATTTTCCGCACCCATGAGGACTACCCGCCCACCGAGTTTGGTCGCCCTGCGACCACTGGTATGGGCTAGGCAAGCATATTTTGCCATGACCACGTGGCAGCACGTGGCACGTGCCACATGGCACCGATCGAGCGGCGACCGCCACCATCAGCTGTCACTCGTCGAGCTCTATCGGTGTACCAAATTTGGTGTTGCTACATCAAAATTTTCCGAAATCCGAGGACCCCACGCGATTAAAGGTTTACCCCCCTGGGGGCTTTTGTTTAACCCCCTCGGGGTCGGCAACCCCAAAGGATCTTCCGCACCCATGTGGACTACCCGCCCACCGAATTTGGTCGCCCTGCGTCTACTGGTATGGGCGGCACGTGTTGGCAAATGGATTTTGCAATGACCCACGTGGCGGCACGTGGCACGTGGCACGTGGCACCGATCGACATGTGATTGGCACCGACACCTGGGGGCCGAACTGGCGCATCGGACGGTGCCACGCGCGTGTTGCTGTGCCCCTTCGTCAGCGAGCTGTGGCCAAACGCCTCAGAGAGACATACAAACAAACAAACAAACAAACATACAGACAGATAAAGTCACTACACCAATAGGCTGCCCCAGTATAAACCTCCGGTATTTGACTTTGTCAAAACCTACGGTTTTGACTAGTGCGGACCCATTTCGGTGGATCGGGTTTGGGTCCGGGGCAAAACCGTAGCCATTTGTTGGAACGTCACGAGGAGCGCCGACAAACATAATTGGACAAGAAAGGCATAGGAAAAGCAAATGCCCTCGATGGGATTCGAACCCGGGACTCCAGCGCCAAATATGGCATTACAGCAGATAGCCCTGACCACGCTCTACACAAAAGCACCAAATTTGGAGCGGATAGCTGTCATAACTCACGAGTAGTGGCCGACCGAAGTGAGGAACCTGCTAAAAAAAGTTGCACGTGCCTGCCGCACGTGTTTTGGGGGCGCCACCGTCGCCACTCACCAAGGTCACCCCGCAGCCATGAGGAATACTCGCTCACCGATTTTGGTCGCGTTGAGTCCACTGGCATGGGCGGCACGGCTGGGTAAGCAGACTTTGCAGTGGCCACGTGGCGGCACGTGGCACGTGCCACGTAGCACCGATCGAGCGGCGACCGACACCATCATCTGTCACTCGCCGAGCTCTATCGGCGCACCAAATTCGGTGCGGCTAGCAAGAAGAAAAAATCCCACAATCAGAGGACCCCACGCTATCAGGTAACCCCCTACGGGGGGAAACATGCCCTCCTCGAGAAAATCAGCCAGTATGGTTTTTCGGCACCCATGTGGACTACCCGCCCACCGAGTTTGGTCGCCCTGCGACCAATGGTATGGGATGGGCAAGCAGATTTTGCCATGTCCACGTGGCGGCACGTGGCACGTGCACGTGGCACCGATCGAGCGGCGACCGGCACCATCATCTGTCACTCGTCGAGCTCGATCGGTGTACCAAATTTGGTGCGGCTAGCGCAAAATTAAATCTCGCAATCAGAGGACCCCTGGGATATCATATTAACCCCCTTAGGGGGGCAACGTGCCCCCCTCGAGAAAATCAGCCAATATCGTTTTTCGGCCCCCATGTGGACTACCCGCCCACCGAGTTTGGTCGCCCTGCGACCACTGGTATGGGCTGGGCAAGCATATTTTGCCATTGCCACGTGGCGGCACGTGGCACGTGCCACGTGGCACCGATCGAGCGGCGACCGGCACCATCATCTGTCACTCGTCGGCCTCTATCGGTTACCCAAATTTGGTGTCGTTACATCAAAATTTCCCGAAATCCGAGGACCCCACGCGATAAAAGGTTTACCCCCCTGGGGGCTTTTGTTTACCCCCCTCTGGGTCGGCAACCCCAAAGGATTTTCTGCCCCCATGTGGACTACCTGCTCACCGAATTTGGTCGCGCTGCGTCTACTGGTATGGGCGGCACATGTTGGCAAATGGATTTTGCAATGGCACACGTGGCGGCACGTGCCACGTGCCACGTGGCACCGATCGACCTGTGATTGGCACCGACACCTGGGGGCCGAACTGGCGCATTGAACCGTGCCACGCGCGTGTTGCTGTGCCTCTTCGTCAGCGAGCTGTGGCCAAACGCCTCAGACAGACAGACAAACATACATACAGACAGACAAAGTCACTACACCAACAGGCTGCCCCAGTATAAACCTCCGGTATTTGACTTTGTCAAAACCTACGGGTTTGACTATCGAATTATACGTTGAAAATAACTCATACTAGTGCGGACCTATTTCGGTGGATCGGGTTTGGGTCCGGGGCAAAACCGTAGCCATTTGTTGGAACGAAGAGCGCCGACAAACATAATTGGACAAGAAAAGCATAGAAAAAGCAAATGCCCTCGATGGGATTCGAACCCGCGACTCCAGCGCCAAATATAGCATGGCCGCAGATAGCCCTGGCCACCACCTACCCCAAAACACCAAATTTGGTGCGGCTAGCTGTCATAAATCGCGAGTAATGGCCGGCCGAGATGAGGACGCCGCTAAAAAAGGTTACACGTGCCTGCCGCACGTGCTTTGGGGGTGCCACCGTCGCCACCCCCCAAGGTAACCCTGCACTCATAAGGACTACCCGCCCACCGAGGTTGGTCGCGTTGAGTCCACTGGTATGGGCGGCACGGCTGGGTAAGCAGATTTTGCAGTGGCCACGTGGCGGCACGTGGCGCGTGCCACGTGTCACCGATCGAGCGGCGACCGGCACCATCATCTGTCACTCGTCGAGCTCTATCGGTGCACCAATTTTGGTGCGGCTAGCGAAAAAAAATCCCGCATTCAGAGGACCCCTGCGATATCAGGTTAACCCCCTAGGGGGGGGGGCAACGTGCCCCCCTCGAGGAAATCAGCCAATATTGTTTTTCGGCACCCATGTGGACTACCCGCCCACCGAGTTTGGTCGCCCTGCGACCACTGGTATGGGCTGGGAAAGCAGATTTTGCAGTGGCAACGTGTTGGCACGTGGCACGTGCCACGTGGCACCGATCGAGCGGCGACCGGTACCATCATCTGTCAATCGCCGAGCTCTATTGGTGTACCAAATTTGGTGCGGCTACATCAAAATTTCCCGAAATCCGAGGACCCCACGCGATAAAAGGTTTAACCCCCTGGGGGCTTTTGTTTAACCCCCTCGGGGTCGGCAACCCCAAAGGATCTTCCGCACCCATGTAGACTACCCGCCCACCGAATTTGGTCGCCCTGCGTCTACTGGTATGGGCGGCACGTGTTGGCAAATGGATTTTGCAATGACCCACGTGGCGGCACGTGGCACGTGGCACGTGGCACCGATCGACATGTGATTGGCACCGACACCTGGGGGCCGAACTGGCGCATCGGACGGTACCACGCGCGTGTTGCTGTGCCCCTTCGTCTGGAGCTGTGGCCAAACGCCTCAGACAGACCTACAAACAAACAAACAAACATACAGACAGACAAAGTCACTACACCAATAGGCTGCCCCAGTATAAACCTCCGGTATTTGACTTTGTCAAAACCTACGGTTTTGAAAACATGTGTTGCATGACTTTCGTAGATATTTTGAGCATAGTGACCTTTTGTGGCCTGACCTTGACCATGACCTTGGCCAACAATCTCACTTTAGCTCACGTGGGATATGTGTCATACCTTTGGCAGCACTTTGGGTGAAACTGGTCGCAATTGAAAAACTGGTCGCAAGAAATTTCGTCGAAATTTGTTCCAGTTATAACGAATTTAGTGACGTCACTACGCACGAGTTTTACACCAAAATCAGCTAAACTTTGGATGGAAAGTATGGCCCATAAACTCAAATACGCCGATGTTAGCCTTTGACCTGACCGTGAGCTGACATTTGACCTCACTTTGACATTTTATTTTTAGAATGTTTTAATTTTGTCTCTTTGAGAGCTTTCGAATGCCGTCTTGCGCGTGTCGGTGCGATCATTAGTTCGGAAGATAACCCGGGGGCGTTTTACCCTATTCCCTGCGGGCTGCCAGAATTACGTTAACCTGCGGGGGGAAGATTCTGCTATCTCGGATTTGTGAACATTTCCAGGGATGAAATTAGGGGAGTTGTGGAACCACGACGTATAACTACATAGCAAAAGATATCAACTTGAAACTTGGTGACCTGTTTTAGTAATGCCTTGCGCACGTTTCATATTTCTTTTTACATTTTCGGTGTCCCAAGGGCGACTTCAGGGACGGATTTTTGGGGCATGTGTTTAACTCCGTTCACACCCATTGTGTTTAACCCTATTTGTAACAGGCTCCTGGCTACCCCTATTTGTAACAGGGGGGGGGGGCGGATTCCGCCCCCCCCGGAGATCTCGAGATCTACCTGTCCGATTTTCAAAAATGAAACGGTGTTTGGTTCCCCTCAACACGATCTACATTTCTGAATAATAAACAAATATAAATTTGTGATAGGGGGGCAACAGGGGGCAAAAACTACAAATTGTAGTGGTATTTTTGATCCAACATAGCTTTCATGTTTATCGACCGATTTTAACACAACTAATAGGAATCGAAAGAGATTGAATCGGAAATTGATATATGACGGTGACGTTTGAAAATTAAAAAATCATAGGCGTGTGCAGGTCACTCAATATGGGGGTGAAGTAAATGCGTAATAAAACCATTTTTTGATGTTGTTTTTTTGATAAATGAAATGGTATGTGATTGAGACATTAGAAAAACAGTTATAAATCATATTTGTTTTGCCCTAGGCGGTACCAGGTTAGTGAAAAAGGGGGGGGGGGAAATTGGGAAAAATATTAACCGTAGACAAGTTGCTACCCAGCACTATAAATATGTTACGGAGGTAGTTCCTTTTTGCATGTTGTACTTCATCATAGGTGTATCCAGGATCCAAACTAGGGCGGCGCAAGACCTTTTGATAAGTATATTATCCGCTATTATGATACTAACTAGTCAACAGTGACTAGTTCACTTACAACTGCAATTAACATTGCTTACCCCCCTTTTTACCCTACCTGGACTCGCCTATTATCTTATAATCGTTCGTAGAGTAGCCTGTGGTGCGTGTTTCATCCGAAAACTGCAGTATGTTATGTCATTGTACGCCCATGCCTCTTAGTTTCCTTGCAATAATATGACCCCCTTTCTTCCATTCCTGAGCGCGCCTCTGCAAAAAAATGACTTTATTCCCTTTTCTGATCTCATATGTGCATATATTATTATAAGCTAAACGTATATTGCGCCGTTATCGCTGGCATATCGTCATCACCATGCCAGTCACCCCCCTTTTCATGTTCCTGAACACGCCACTGAAACTCTGTATGTAATAAATTATGCAAATAATGGAAGCAGAAGCTATTTTTTACATCTTGATAGCTATAAATGCCCCTTACATTGCTCTATTGGCTTCCCGCCAAGCATTGAATACTTCCTGAAACCCCCCCCCCCCCCTTTTCAAGCCCCTGAAACCGCCTCTGCCATGCAATTTTGTATGATATTTCATTAACATCATCTAATTTTCACTTGTTGCAATCACGGTAAGCCGATGTAACTCCTTCATACTTGATGCAGTTAGGAAGAAACCTTGAAGATCGCATTTCCGTATTTTCGCCAAATGTCGCCTCCAAACCCACCCAAAACTGTGCCCTGGAACCGCCTCTGTTCAAGTTAAGAACTCAAAATTTTGACTCCAAATGCGGAGTTCAATTCTATGAAAAGTCCCAAAATTTAATGGGCCTGCTCCCAGCCGTTCTGGAGATATCTGCGAAAAACATGCGGGGGGGGGGGGGGGCGGAATCCGCCCCCCCCCCCCCCCCCCCCCCCCTGTTACAAATAGGGTAATGCCCCTGCACGTTATTTTGCAGTGGGTAATGTCAATATCATCTGCATGGATCATAATTGTATTTTGGGGCATAGGCGGTCACAGGTATGCAATTAGGGTGAATTGTAGACCCATGGCGTGACACTACATAACAAAATATATCAATAAGCAAAGATAAAGATAACAAAAGACAAAGCTCAACTCCCCTCCTTTTCCCCTCCTGAGCACGCCACTGCACAAATACAAAACTGCTATAACTTACATTATCATGCATACACATATAATTATAAGCATCTAAAACAGAAATCATAGCTGCAAAATAATAATATAGTGACATATTTAGATACCCCCTTTGGAATTCCCTGAGGACGCCATTTGGGTTAATTTACCCAAACTTTAAAAGGGAATATATGTTAGAGCATACATTTAGGTGGCGAAATCCAACAACATGAACAGATTGCGTTCAAACAACGTCCCACGGAAAGAATCTAAAAATGCATGTTTTCCCCCATTTATTTGCTACCTGTATCCGCCCATGGCAAAATTTTGCATATTTATGAATACAGGGACGTAGTTCATGCTCCAAGAAATCGAATGCCGCTTTCCCACAAAGAATAAGTCCATCGGTTTCCGAGATACGAAGGAGGGGACGAATAGCCCCCCCCCCCCCCACCCAGACATATTCCTATTTTGTCATCCCGACAGTAATATAATTAATACGCGCTCTGGAGGGGGGGGGGCGAAATCCGCCCACCCCTCCGGTTTTTCGAGGATAGCGCAAAAACGGCGGCAGGCAGCGCCGCTGTTTTTGCACACCTGTTCAGAAATGAACTTCCCACATTACGTAAAATTATTGGCTTCGGGTCATCTCAGGTCAGGTCACCAGTCCAGGTCACGTGATGACCTCAACTCCAAAACGTTTGCAGTAGTACCACAGCCACAGTTCCACGCCGATCGGTTTCCATCTTGCAGGACTTCATAAGGTCATAGATACAAAAAAAAAATTATATCGGATTTATAATATCGGTGACCTAAAGTCAGGTCAATTTTGTGACCGCCAACACTGTTTTGTCAATAACTATCGAAATAATGCAGATATAGAAGAGAAAATGGTACCAATGTGTTTGTCTCGTCGAGACACGTCTCCCAATATGCAACATTACAAATTTAGGTCACCACTTGACCTTGACCTGAGGTCAAATTTCTCAGTTAACCTAATCCGGTCATGATGAATATGAATTTAAGTGCCATGGCAAGACACACGCGATGGCGTAAACATTATTGCTTTATCTTTATTAGGTAAAAACTGATTTGCCAAAAACAGTTTTGCCAAAAAATCACCTTTTTTACATTTGATGACATCTGGAGCCTAAACTATTGACCTGAGCTAAAATCTGAGAACACCTATGTTAATTGCATTTGCAAGGGCTTTCGATTGATTTTTCCGTTTGCTACTAACTATCATAGTTCCCAAGATATGTAGGGGTGTTCG
>JAXIVJ010004564.1:37500-81817 GCA_036785665.1 Chirona hameri
TAGATGACTTCTGTTTTTGTTTTTATTCTTCAAACTGTCACACTGAAAGTCAAACTATTTTATTTCTTGTTAACTTGGTGCCGTAGTTACTACCACATGTACATATTGTATGACCCTTTTTCAATATCCTTTAAACTCAAATACAATCACAAAGGCTTCTGACCCGCGCTGAGCAGTGCGGAAATCGGTCTCAAATTGTAACGTGTTTTTTTCTTGTGGGTGATGTAATGTATATAGCCATAAAATTTAGAAAACTCACTTTGGCCTAACCATTAAAGCTGACAGTTCGCATGAACTACATTTCTTACGACCAAAGCGAGAGAAGTTGCTACAAAAAAAAACATGTGCCGTTCTTAGCTGCACTTGTTGAATTGTTATCATAACTGCATGTGAATTCTTCAATATTCCCTTTTGGAGTTTCGGTGTTGGGAGTTTTTTTCGGGTTTTTCCCACTTAGGGCTAGTTTATTTTCACATAATTCAGGTCAAACAACAAGCACCAGCATACAAACATAAGCATCAAATGAAATAGCAGTTCGCCTGGCCTCACTCACACTCAACGTTAGTGTATATATATATATATATGTGTGTGTGTGTGTGTGTGTGTGTGTGTGTGTGTGTGTGTGTGTGTGTGTGTGTATGTATGCATGTATGTATGTATGTATGTATGTATGTATGTATGTATGTATGTATGTATGTATGTATGTATGTATGTATGTATGTATGTATGTATGTATGTATGTATGTATGTATGTATGTATGTATGTATGTATGTATGTATGTATGTATGTATGTATGTATGTATGTATGTATGTATGTATGTATGTATGTATGTATGTATGTATGTATGTATGTATGTATGTATGTATGTATGTATGTATGTATGTATGTATGTATGTATGTATGTATGTATGTATGTATGTATGTATGTATGTATGTATGTATGTATGTATGTATGTATGTATGTATGTATATATGTATGTATATATGCGTGTGTTATAAACGACCGGCATCTCTCGGGACTGATCTAATTTTAACTGATCACCAAAACAGAGGAAATGCGGGTTAATTAAAATAAAAATTTAACAAAAATCCTTTCAATCGATAATTTTCTTGAGTTCTCCCCACTTACTATCGAAGCCATCTAAATCATTCCTTAATCTATATGCACTCTATTCCTTTTCAGCTTCAATCTTTAAAGCTTTCATCATTACAGTTAGCGAAGGTTGAAATTTTATTCATTCGCACTTTGTGTATTACATCCTTACCAATCGTTGCTAGTAAGGCAATTATATTTGAAAGATCATTGAGGAAGAACCAACTGATAATGTTGATATGTACTACTTTATTGTATTGTTGTGTTGTGTGAGAGAACTTCATCAATTAATATTTCAACCTTCGGACAGTACCAGAAATGATGGGCTAGAGTTTCTGTTGCCCGTTCACAAAAGGTACAAAGGTTCGAAGATTGTATATTCATGGCTTCCAGCAGCTTATTTTTTGGATATATTCTTGTTATTATTATATAATGTAAGTACATAAAATACGTAGACGTCGTGGCATTTACAAGTTTTGTTAATGTTCCATTGATTGCGTTTTTTTTATCTTCTTTTTTCCACCTATTTCGCTTTGCTATTTATTTTTTACTTTCGGTAGCCTATTTCACAAAGCAAAAAAGTTTGTAATTACAAAGAATTTCTTTGTAATTACAAATAATTTGTACACATGTTTGTAGTTTGGATTTCACAAAACCCCAGGGCAGTAAATCTCAATTTACTATTTACAAACTACTTTACAAAGATATTGTTTGTAAAAATGTTTGCAATTGCACATGTTCTATTTCTCAAAGGTTGACGGAAGTGAGGAAATGTTTGCAATTACAAACTTGTAATTCCAGTGGGTCAGGGGTTCTGAATTTCAGAAACTGCATTGACAGTTGACATTGTTTGACTGTTCAGGTTATTTTCTTGGTGAAGTTGTTACGTTGCCGAGGTTGTTAGGGTAATGGTTTAGTTATGCATAGGTATAGCTGCCCAAAAAAAGTTATTTCCCGAGAGATTCGAACAGGGATCTCCAGCTTTGAAGTCCTAGTGCACCTTACCGATTGCGCTATGAGGGGCGCCTCCGCGCGGAGAACCCGCATGGCGATAGAATTGCAGCGGTCAACGATGTCTTGTGCAATGTGCAGTGAACCTTCACCCTTCACGACGTAGGAAATCGGATTGGTTAGGTGAACAAATGGTCGAGAAATTCAACGATCTTTCTTTTAAGAGTAGTTCTGTTGTTATGCTCCGCCACCTGGTGAATGGTCAAAGGGTCAAATTCTGTTTACTCTAACTGCTTACCAAGATCTATTTTTACGATCAGAGTTTGCATTCCGATGAAATGTTAATTAAAAGATTATTCTCCCTATAACTAATTTTATATTGAATAAAAAAATAAACCACAATGTAAATATTTGTTAAATTAATTTGTCAACAATCAAATTATTTGTCATTAGCATCACGTTTAATACAAACGTTCTTGATTTCAAGCTTTCTGCTGTACTAACATTTGTGTTTACAATTTTCTTCACAATCGGTAATTCAGAGGTGGCGAATGTTTGTGAAATGTCTTTTTGTGAGGTTTGCAATATTTGCTTGCGTTTGTAATCGCAAACATGTGTAATTACTAACTTCTTTGTGAAATAGGCCTCTGATCGGTCTCTAAATTGTTTTGTGCTAAAGCCTTCACAAATACATTGTAAACATATTTTGTGAATTTGGATTCGTTCATTATCGGTGTTGGGAGTAAGTACGTTACCTTTCGGGTGACTGCTAAAGTATTCTAAAATATTGATACTGGATCTAAAAATACCCAAATACTTGTCAGGAGCCAGTCAGTATGTTAGACTATACAAATGTGTTGTGTCCATTTGAAGTGCTTCATTTAGTTAAACACACGCTATCACCGTCAACATTTTGTTCTAGTTGACTTCACGTCTCGAGCATTACAAAAGTTACATAGCAAGTTTGTCTCTGATATACCAATTTGCCTTATTCTTCGAATTCAAAGCAAGTTTGTCGTGAATTTGCATATCAGTGGGATCCGTTGGAATGCAAATAGTTGGATCAAAACACGTCGACTCACACAAATGAACCTCATTTTGCCTAAAGATACCGCACTAAATGTGGACTGTAGATAAATCAACACATTTTAACCCAGCATAGAAAAATGAAAGCATGCTAACGCCATACGAATTTATGAATACATATCGTCTTGCAGTGGTTTAAGGACTCTTTTTATCACATATCATACGATGTCTGGACGACCGGGCGCGCTGGTGTGATGCTCCGGAATGCTCGCCACTTCAAATAGGGTGTCTAGCGCTCCTGTTGTGGCTATACCGACAATAACGTTTAGCCATTGCTATACCGACAATAATGTTTAGCCATGTGTATGCATTCTTCAGTCTGTTGCCTTCATGGTTTATTTAAATATGACCCAGAAAAATGCCAGGCATTGAGTGCAGAAGGCAAGAAGACAAACGTTGTACAAAATCGTTTAGCCAAGCATAAGCTTCGTGGAGTTAGTCGTATTGCTGTTGACTGTTCACTCAAAGAGCTGTAGTTTCATCTCGTGTTCAAAGCTGATCCAACTATGTTTGACATGTTGTCCATATCTTTTACAATTCGATCGTGAAACTTCGCTGACCTGACCGGACCTGGTCTGACCTGACCTGACATGACATGTGTTACGACTCACTTCTGGGCTCTGGCACATACATCCATAATCTTTTCTTTTTTTACTCCTCTTAGCAAGTTTGTCTTGATCTATCCTGTGACCTACAGATGGTTCAGCTTGATCATGATTTATGCAGAAACTGGTCTGGCCAGATCTGAGCTCTGACCACCAGCTGTTCCAGCGTGGCCCTGATTCCCTGCTGACCTTGACCTGACCTGTGACCCACAGCTGGTGCAGTTCGACCAGGCCCGGGACGGGGTCAAGGTCAGGATATCTTACGAGCAGGACCGCACGGTCAGCTTCTTCAGTATTGAACGAGCCTTGCCGTCCGACTCCGGAGAGTATTTCTGTGACCCGGACGGACTTAATCAGGTCAAGGTCATCTTACACGTTCTTAATGGTGAGTGAACAACGCAGCAATATAACATGTTGTCTAACACCTGACAAATGTTTGTTGTAGAAAAAAATACTATACTGTTAAACTCATCCAATACAAGAGCTTCCATCTACTTTCCTCTTCCTCCTCTTCTCAACAGGTCACTCCTCCCGCTGGTGCTGGTGCTGGTGCTGGCGCTAGTACCGGTGTTTCCCTTCGCCGGTGTTAGACCATCACTTTGACAAACAGCCAGCGTGACGTAACCCATTCCCTCGCAGCCACACCGCCCATCGGGCCGGCGGCTTCCAAAACAACAGAGCGCAGCCGGCTGTTGACTGCGGATCGACAGCGGTCTCCTGGTCCGGTGATGGTCTGTGGTCCGGTGATGGTCTGTGGTCCGGTGATGGTCTGTGGTCCGGTGATGGTCTGTGGTCCGGTGATGGTATGTGGTCCGGTGATGGTATGTGGTCCGGTGATGGTCTGTGGTCCGGTGATGGTATGTGGTCCGGTGACGGTCTGTGGTCCGGTGATGGTCTGTGGTCCGGTGATGGTCTGTGGTCCGGTGATGGTATGTGGTCCGGTGATGGTCTGTGGTCCGGTGATGGTCTGTGGTCCGGTGATGGTATGTGGTTCAGAAATTGACTAGGCCAGTGAAGGTCTCTGGCCCGGAGACGGTCTATGGTCCAGAAATGGTCCAGTCCAGTGAAAGCCTGTGGTTCGGAGGTGACGGTCCAGTGACGGTCTTTCAGCGATGACGGACTGGTAATAGGGTTGCAGTGGCCAGTCCGGTGACCGTCTGGTGACTGTTCGGTGACTTCGGTGACTGTGCAGTGGCCGGTCCGGTGACCGTCTGGTGACTGTTCGGTGACTTCGGTGACTGTGCAGTGATGATCCATAAGCTTGTGACAGACTATGACTCAGTGACAGTCTATGCTCCAGTATCTGTCCACTGGTAGCCTGATGATGGCCTCCTTTGTTCTGTATTACATGGATGATGACCTTTATTCCATTGAATGTTCGGCGTCGGTCCTGTAGAGTAGAGACCTTCAGCAGACACATTGTCAGCCCCATCCAGTTCCAGCCCATTCAGCCAGACCCAAACCCGTTACAATCCATATCCAAATCCGAATTCATAAATGATGGGGCTCCCATTCTCACCCGTTTCAGCATATCTCACTTTGTGTGGTGCTAAACAAAATGATATGGTCTGTCCGAAACCCGTTCCAACCAGTTACATTTCCAAAAATGGCCCCATTCCCACCGATTTCCATCCTGTTCCATGTGATCCATGCGGATTACCATTCCATGAAGGGCTCTATAGTATAGAGACTCGAAGACGAACAACTCTGACGCATATTGTCAATCAGCCAATCAGCAGCGTCAGCGGCCCCGCCCAACCATGCACGCGGTCGACATTGATTTTACCGCGCAGAGGTGCTCCAGTGTGCGATGAACGGACTAGAGCCCGTTGCAGACGTGCTTGAGTCGAGGGTCTGCCCAATGAATTCGACGGGGTCGGTCCCGCGGCAGTGCATTACGAGGGTTCGGAGTATTGGCACTTGTCCTTTCGGAGCTCTGCAGAACGGCTTCCTAGACAACGGTTCAGTGGGCGAGCGACTGAGAATGGGCCGGAGGCGAGCTGTTTTCTAGGATGAATAGTCGAGATGAAACAGCAAATATTACGAACAAGAGGTGGCACATCACAACAAATGCCCACAAGGGATATAGACGACCACTCGGGTTCATATGGGGTAGTCCAACGTGGTGTTTATAGTGGACAAGCTGCATAGTTTTGTTCAGCACGGGCAACTCGAGACATTTGTTTAGATAAAAGGCGAGTGCCTCTTAACCCGCGAGTTACTGGGGTATATTTCATAACGCGACTTACTGGGGGGCTATTTTTTGCTCCCCTCGGATCTCCGAAACTACTTGACGGATTGTAAAAATTGAAACGGCATTCGATATCCCTGGGAAATTTATCGAGGGAAACATAATATTGTTGACCTCAGGGTCACCGATGACGTTACAGGACAGGTCAAGTACAAAATGTTTGACCGTGTCAAAAGGTCTCGATGGATGGAATTGTCGCGCAAAATTGCGATATTAAACGCATAAACAGTCGATAAATCGGTATGATTCGTGTATCTGATACTTCTAAGTACCATTCTAAGCTGTTTATGACCTTGGGTCAGGTCAAGGTCATCCGAGGTCACGAGGTCAAACTGCAGATTACAGTCATTAGGCGTTGTAACACATGTTTTGGGGTTGTTTTTCGTCTAGAACGCAAAAATGACCTTAGCACATTGTTTGTGCCATATAAATAGAAGTCAAAAGCAAAAACGGAAATGCATTTTTTATGCATAGTTGTGAGAGGTGGTTGATTTTTGTCATTTAAAGGTCATACGTCAGTCATTTTTGAAGATATCGACTTCAAATTTGGTACACATATTCACCGAACACGTCTCGATCACATATATTCTGGTTTTTGGATAATTATGATTTTTTTTTAAATATGTAAAAACAAAAATAAATGTATTTGGATTTCTCAAAATTTTGAATTAAAAAAACCCTCAAAAATCCGAGATCACAGTGTGATAGCCCGGTCTATTATCAGTAATGTTATTTAAGACAATTAAATTGATCTCAAACATTGCATCTTTGACAGCGTTTTCCGCAAACCATTATTTGTCAACAAAAACCGAAGAACTTGACGCCACTCTGACGTCATTCCCGGTTGACCTATTATAATCTTATCTTTTTCCTTTCGCCAACATGTGTGGAATTGATGTGAGAGAAGTTACTGCAAGTTTGGTGACGACACTGGTGTTGGTTTAGGAGTTATTGCAAAATAACGGGAGGGGGAGGGCAAAAAATAGCCCCCCGCCCAGTAAGTCGCGGGTTAAGTCGAGAACTACAGGGTGTCCGAAAAAAACATACTCTGGATTTTAGCTCGTGCTTCAATATGCACGCGCCAATTTTTTTAAAAACTTTTCAGGATTATAGCTGGGAACGTAGCAAAACCGATGAACACAGAAACAAGTCCTTTGATATGTTTGTTATATTGAAAAAGCGTTTTGTGTGGAAGTCTAGATTCCAAGGTGTGCTCCAGGGTGTCCGGAAAAAGATACTGTGATTTTCCGTAATAATTTCGGTTAAAAACAAACAATAGGAAAAATCGAGTATCGTTATATTCACCGGTTCATAGCAAAACAGATACTCAGACTCAGACTCAGACTGTTTATTAAAGCACTCCGCAATGTAATTGCGGCTATTACTGCTTCACGTCATTGTAGTATAAAACTAAAGGAATGTGGTATGATCATGGAACACAAACGCACATATACACAAGTTCACACAACAGTCATACAAGCACAATCACACGCTAGTCAAAAGCAAATAAAGTGAGCAGTCACATCAAGCCACACGGATCAAACTTGCGCAGACCGGTCATCACTGAGGTGCCGCCTCAGGCGGCGACCGAACAGGTGCGGAGGGAGCCGCGACAGATCGGGTGGCAGGGCGTTGTACGAGGCCGGTCCCCTGCACTTAAACCGCCTCTTCCCCATCTCGGTGCGGGACCGCGGCACGTACAACAGATGGTCCTGACGGGTGACAATATCCAGGTCGCGGCCGCGAGCCTCGGCTACAGTGGTGAGACCGGTCGCCAAGACCTCTGACTCACCGCTACGGCGCACCTTGTGCACGAGACACAGCGGGTGGAACGACGCGAGCTGCTCAGCGCTGAGCCACCCCAGTCGCTCCAGCAAATCAGACACATGGTCATATTTTTTGCGTCCAGAAATTACTTTAGCTGAGTAGTTAAGTACTTTTTGAATGCGAGAGAGGTTCTATTTGGTGCCACTGCCGTACACCGAGATACAGTATCTGATTTGCGAGACGACCAGGGCGTTGGCAAGCGCGAGAATCACGGCGGGGGGTAGGTGTTCCCGCAGATGTGACAGACCACTCACAACTCCAAAGCAGCGTTTAGTAATCGTTGAAACGTGAGCTGTCCAGTTAAGAGAACGATCAAAGGTGAGGCCGAGGTTTTTGGCTTCCGAAATGGGGAGTGAATCATGGTCGCGGAATGTTACTTTGATGTCGGGTAAAGTGCGCAGATTTTGTGGGCTTCCCAAGAGCATCAGTTGGGTCTTAGCGGCGTTAACTTTAAGTCCGTTTGCTCGGAACCAAATATCAAGAGAGGCCAGAACGTTTTCCATGCGTGCGACGACTGTTTGAATTTCAGACTTCCTCCCGCTGACCATAATTTGTGTGTCGTCGGCGTATTGGACTACTACTGCGTCTTCGACAAACTGACTGATGTCGTTAGCGAACACGCAGTAGAGAAGAGGTCCTAAAGCTGAGCCTTGGAAAATACCGATGTTGTTGGGCAGCGGGTGGGATTTTTTGACACCACCCAGATTGTCAGTGAGGCTGACACTGTGGGTGTGGTTTCTCAGGTATGCCGAGAACCAAGATGTGTCGATTCCGTGAGCCTGTAATTTAGAAAGGAGTTTTGAGTGGTCGATCACATCGAAACATTTGGTCAAGTCCAGCAGGCAGAGAAGGGAGACTTCTCCATGGTCGAAGGCGGATAGGATATGGTCGGCTATGGAAGTCAGCGCGGTTCCCGTGGGGTGACGGGGGCGAAAACCGCGCTGATTAGGAGAAAGGAGGTGGTTTTCGGACAGGTAAGTATGGAGCTGCTGATGGACAGCTCGTTCCACAATTTTGGCGATGATAGGGACAATAGAGATGGGACGAAAATTGGATGGGTTGGAGGGATCACCGGATTTAAGGATAGGTGTACCAGGGAATGCTTCCAGGATTGGGGAACATCGGATTGGGTTATGCTGGAGTTGACCAAATGCAATAGCACCTCTCCGGTCGAGTCGAAACATGCACGAAACATGTGGATGCTGATGCCGTCGTCACCGCAAGCCGACGAGCCATTCATTCCGAAGACGATAGCCCGCAGCTCCGCCAGTGACAGCGGCATCAGCTCAAGTGCACAGGCACCGACACACGGCAGGCGACAGGCCACCTCCGGCACATTCCCCAGCCCGCTCACTTCCCCAGCCACGCGCGGTCCAACGCTGACAAAGTAGTTATTCAGTTCGTCGACTGAAGCGTTGGGCCTCTCACGCGAGGATCGCTTACCGCCAACACAATATTTTATAATCTGCCACATTGAATTACGCCCGTTTTCGCGGATGCGTCGCTCCACGTCATCACGACTGTCGCGCCTGATGGCGGAACGCACTGCCCGAATCGCGTCACGGTACTCGGTCGACCCGTGTCCGAACTCAGCCAGCGCCCCACGACGGCGACACATCAAAGCTTTAGTAGCGTCTGACACTGTGGGGGCGCTGGGGTTCCGGATTCGAACAGTTCTGATGGGAGCATGGGCGTCTATCACAGGCAGAAAGATGGCAACAAAACATTCCCACTTTCCTGAGACCGTGGGGTCGCTAAAAACGGCACTCCAATCAGCCCGCACAAGATCAAGTTGTAAAAGAGCGGGATCGATGCGGTGGAAACAACGTGTGCGTACTCTGGTGCACGGAGGCTTACAACGAGGCATGTCAACAAACGCGCGAACAAACTTATGGGTGCTAAAATGACAAACCTTGGTAAAACAGGACTTGACGACGTCGCGACAGCTAGTGATAAAAACATCGAGTGGTGAGCCGGAGAAGTAAGTAGATGACGTCACACATTGAGCCAGCGAATGGTCGGAGATAACATTACTCAAAGCACGTTTAGCGGGATCTGAGTCGGGTTTCAGCCAGCAACAATTTAAATCACCGCAAATAAACTCTTTTGATCTGGGATAATGTACGGTAACAGGCTGAAATTGTGCCTCTAGATCAGCAAGGTCAGCGCTCACATCGGCGATGGTTCTTCTTGGCGGGCGATACACGGCGCACAGCACGAACTGACGTTTCCAGTCCGGCTTAACTAAGGTCCAGAGCGACTCCAGCTTGCTTCCCAGATGGGCAGCCGCGGGCATCTTGATGGGAGACGCGCTGATGCCGTCCCGGGCCGCCAGCGCCACCCCGCCGTATCCTCTGTTGTCGGGGCGGTCTGGTCGGTGAAGCTGGTACCCAGGCAGCATCAGTAGTCGGTTCGGTGTGGACGTCTTCAACCAGATCTCTGTGAGGCACATCAGGTCGAACTTGCCACGGTGCAGCCGGTCGGCAAGCTCCAGTAGCTTGGGTTTGATGCTCTGGACGTTTAGCACGCCGATGATCAGGCCAACCCCAGCAGTGGGCCGCCGGTGCTCCTCCTGATAATGCATGACATTTGCACAGACACTCCCTCTGTCAGTCACAGCTCACAGTACAGCCTCCTACAGAAGATGCTCGATGTGCGCCCCCTTCCGGCGGGTCAGCTGAGGCAGTCGCACAGTCTGAAGATGGTCGACAGCTTTGTCGATCATCGCTAAGGGCATGCGGCCGACTTCTGCGATGATGGCGCACTTCAGGTCTTCTGTTGTTCTGGGCTTTTCTTTGTAGACGCGGTCCTTGAGGTAACTCCACAGACAGATATACAATGGACTGAGGTCCGGGGAATAGGGTGCCTACGCTACCTCCGCCTTGAGGCTGACAGGGAGTCTGTACAAATGTCATGCATTATCTGTTTTGCCATGAACTGGTGAATATAACGATACTTGATTTGTTCAATATTGTTTGTTTATAACCGAAATTATTACGAAAATCACAGTATCTTTTTCCCAGACACCCTGGAACACACCCTGGAATGTAGGCTTCCACGCAAAACGGCTTTTCAATATAAAAAAGCATAACAAAGGACTTGTTTCTGTGTTCATCGGCTTTTCCACGTTCCCAGCTATAAGCATGACAAGTTTTAAAAAAGGCACGTGCATATTGAAGCACGAGCTAAAATCCAGAGTATGCTTTTGTCCGGACACCCTGTACATGTAGTTCGACAGGCGTCGCTAGGATTTTTATTATATTTTAGTTGGAATGAAAATTCGTCTGGTGCAAACAAACCTCGTAGCTATTTTCCCTCAAATTCGACCCATTCATTTGACAGCCAATGCAGAATATTACACACACACAAAAAAAAATGACAGCACGATTCTCAGCTTGGTAATTCGATGAACTTTTGTTCCCAAAACCCTCCCAATATTGCATTTATGCTGGCTTTCCGATATACTTGTCTCCAGTTTTGCGAAAGGCAGGCAAATTTGAGAAAAGTTGCTGTTTTGTTTCATTATTGAGCTGATTGCCTTCGATTGTCATCCTCCGCGTTCTTCGTCGACTCTAATCTGCTCGAATCGCCATCAGACCCAAGTTTTGGATGTTACGGAGGCGAGTTGCTCCATTTTCACTACTATGGCGACGCCTCTGACGACGACATATTGCGTTACAAAGCCAGAAACC
Organism: Chirona hameri; assembly: GCA_036785665.1. Classification (NCBI taxonomy): domain Eukaryota; kingdom Metazoa; phylum Arthropoda; class Thecostraca; order Balanomorpha; family Balanidae; genus Chirona; species Chirona hameri. The sequence goes on from JAXIVJ010004564.1 coordinate 49,008, forward strand.
TGCCGCAAAGTTCGTAACAAGGAGAGCCAGGCAAGTTTAGAGAAAACACCTTCCAGGTTTTCCAAAGTTTGGCGTAAGCTGCAGAATATAGTGATGCGTGTGAATGAGGATCGCCGTATGTTGAACGTATCAGTTCAGTAACAAACAGGTACGAGGTCTATTGTAGCTCATATAGTTCAGAGAACTATATGACCGCCCACACTCGGAAGGTGTTTTGTTACATCCGGTTGGCTACGTCCTCACATTTTCTCGACACTTCCTCGTCTTATTGAATCTCAGGTATTGACTAGAGTTTTGTTTACACGAACACGGTGCATAACTTCTTTGGACACCATAAGATGCGCAATTGTGTACCTATTAAGTATTAACCCTCGCCCTACAGGCTTTAGGTCCCCCGTGTCAGGTCCCCCGTAAAGCCTGACAGGCTTTACGGGGGACCTGACACTGAGGTTTCTCTTAAGTAACTTTTACACATGTGGCGCATCTTGCTGACATTTTCCCTAGCTGAGATTACAACAATTATACGTATGCTGTAAAAATTTAATTAAAATTGGTTAAGTAGTTTGGGAGATAATCATGTTTGAATGACGTCATGTTGGTGGAAAAACGATAAATATGTGATCAATGGTAGAAAACAGAGTTTTAAAGGAAATTGAAAACACAATTCTTCAAAGATACAAAATGACATTTTCTTCAAAATGGCAATCTCGGATTTTCAAAATTTTGGGTTTTTAATTCCTAAAATAAAATAAAAATGATTAAAAAAAAAAATCCCCACAAAATCGAAATTTTCAAAGATGTTAGAAAAACCGGAATATGTGTGAGAGAACTGGGTATGGACAATACCCATACCAAATTTCAAAGCAATATCTTCATTTTTAACTGAGTGATCGCTCCCCAAGTGTAAGAAACTGATGACGTCATTTGTTAAAATAACTTATTTTTACTTTGTTTGACAAGATACGAACACATAATTAGCTTTTATGTATTTATGAGCCAAAACTGGTCTAGGAGCATGCCTTTCATTTACATTTATCAATTTCTAATTTTGAGGCTTTCTGAAGAGCAAAATCGCTGTTCCGGACGTGGTAAATCCGAGGTCATTCACTTGACCTGGAAGGTCACCAGTTGACCTGAAACCTAAAAATCGCATACTGTTAGATTCCTCTCATGACAGGCACATGATGGTTCTTACCGCATTGCTCTAAGTTACTTGATTTGGAAGTTAACAGGGGGCCTGTCAGGCCCCCCCCCCCCCCACCGTTGGGCGAAGGTGAAAAAAGCTCCCGTATGGCGAGGTTAATAAGCTGGAATCTGAGGTCTGACTTATGTGTTTGATTCGGTGAGCATAATTCCCAAAACCCTTCAGGCCGAGAGACTTCTGCAGTTGGTGCGCCGACAAAAAAAAAACTGTAATCATCATCAACGCATATACCTCCAAAGCCTGTGTTATTAACCCGGCATTGACTGGGGTCTCAGCCGAACACCATTGACTGGGGGAGGGGGGGGGGGCGTTAAACGCCCCCTGGTTATCTTCTGAATCAATGATCGCAGCGAGACGCGCAAGTCGGCATTCTAAAGCTCTCAATGAGACGAATCTAAATCATGCTGCGAAATTTCAACGTGAGGTCAAATGTCAAGTCACAGTCAGGTCAAATGTCAAAATCGCCGAGTTTGAGTTTATGGGCCATACTTTCCATCCAAAGGCTTCGATTACGACTATGATCACCCAAAGTGCTACCAAAGGTATGATACACATCCCGCATGAGCTAAATTGAGATTGTTGGCCAAGGTCAAGGTCATACAAGGTCACCAAGCTCAAAATATCTACGAAAGTCATGCAACACATGTTTATGAGTTGTTTTCCACGTATAATTAGATAGTGATAGTCATTGTACCACCTGACTTCATTTACGTGAAATTAATGTCTAGTTCAGGTCAAGTTCAGGTCAATGAATGTCAAAAAAAAATAGTGATAAATCTTAATAAAAATGGTATTTGTCTAAACTAGTTTTGTCTCAGAAACACAGTGATACCATTGATTTCGCCGTATCTGGTCAATAAAAAGCAAAAAACGCAATTTGTAAATATGACGTCATGGGTTACCCATACTTTAGATGCCATAAGTCAGTCAAAAATGGTGATATCATTCTGAAATTTGGCATGGTAGTTTCCCATATGTGGTTCTTTGACATATATTCTGACTTTTTGAAAATATTTAAAACAAAATGATTTTGTGGGCATTTCCTCCTCCCCCCCTCCCTCCCCCTTCTCCCATTTTGTTTAATTTGGGGTCAAAAACCACATTTTTCACAAATCCGAGATAGCCACGCCGTAACTCTAGCTACTTTCTATCTTTTAACGTTTTTGGATTGCATTTTGCTCAAAATATGACATTTTTACGGTTTGTTACATTTACGGTCGGTCTGCTGTCTGGTACGGTCTGCTGATTGTAGTGTAAAACTCGTGTGTAGTGGCGTCACTAAATTCGCTAAAACTCGACATTTTTCGACAACATTGCTTCATTTTTTTGCAGAAGACGTAAACGTGATTTAGAAGAAGGTGACCAAAGTTTCGCGTCGATAGCGCTATTGGGTTTTGAGCTATTACGAACATTCATCAGGGGGCGTTACCCCCCCCCCCCCCCCACCACCACCACCACCACCACCACCACCACTACCACCACCACCACCACCACCACCACCACCAGTCAATGGTGGGTTAACCTTCACTCAATTGGAGTTGGACGATTTGGAGTCGGATTCGGTCGGAGTCGGTATTTTCGCCGAAATCATAGTCACAACTCACAGTCGGAATCCGTAAAAAAATCAAACTCCAGCTTGCAATGTGTAGGCAACGCATTTTTAGGTGCATTTTTGTTGACCGTCGATGGCGACGACTTAAGTAGTTTTACGACCCTCAAAATTATGTTTTGACGATATCCTTCCCACACCACATGTCAGCGTAGAGCGGCTGTTTTATGCGTTGAAAGTCATAGTTGGGGTATTCCATGACAGATAGACCAAGCTACCAGTAAGGCGCCGTAGTCGGCGATGAACGAGCGAGCGCCAAGGAAATGTACGGTGAATTTCAACTCGATAGGGCTAGTAGTTTCAGAGATACAAAAAAGGTGCGCACGTGCGCACGTGCAGAGGCACCCCACCCCACCATTGACTGGTGGGAAATTGGCGGCTGGAGGTACCTAACTATACACCAAATTTGTACACAATCGAGGCTGTACTGTGAGCTGTGACTGACAGAGGGAGTCTCTGTACAAACAAATGTCATGCATTATCTGTTTTGCCATAAACTGGTGAATATAACGATAATCGATTTGTTTTAAATAAATATTGTTTGTTTGTTTATAGCCGAAATTATTACGGAAAATCACAGTATCTTCTTTTCCGGACACCCTGGAACACACACTGGAATGTAGGCTTCCACACAAAACGCCTTTTCAATATTTAAAAAAAAAAATCAAAGGACTTGTTTCTGTGTTCATCGGTTTTGCCACGTTCCAAGCTATAATCATGAAAAGTTTCAAAAAAATGGCACGTGCATATTGAAACACGAGCTAAAATCAAGAGTATGATTTTTTTGCCGGACACCCTGTACATCTAGTTCGACAGGCGTCGCTAGGATTTTTATATTTTGATTTTGACTTTGATACAGAAGCCTTTGATGGTAAAAAAATGGAGACAATTTTTTCCCTCTAAATATTTCATTTATATTTTTTTATTTGGAAAATAACGGTCACCAGCACGTCTTTGGTAATAACTTCGCATGTAATTGTGCTAGAGAGCTTAACTCAACAGCATTATATTTACCTCGTCGAGCTGCATTCAATGATACATAACATGACCCCTGCAGGTCACTCCATGACTTCAAGGTCACGTGACCTGAGATTGATTTCCCAAATCACCTGGCTTGATTATATAATAGATAATTTGTTGCAATTTTTAGTTTTATTTGACAAAGTTGAACATTTTGATATTTAGAAGACACTTTTAGCTACTTGTATAGCATTCTCGGTCTGCAAATAAGGATGCGAAAATTTGATTTCTTGAGGATCCACTGACGCATCTATCGGTGAAATATTGAATTATGTCATCACGTGATCTTGATCACTGGGTGTAATAAGTGTCACGTGATTCGAAGGGCCTACACCCTCCTATTCCACAAAAAAAAAAAATTAACTGAGAACATTACGAAATCACGTGACCTGACCTGGTCATATGTCCAAATTGCAACAACAAAAAACATTCAAGAGATAAAGAAAAAATACATTAAGTTGTGGTCAATGGCGATTCTGACGATATATAGGTTTCTACAATTATAATTATTTATATGGGAGATATCACCCGCTGAAAATTAGAGCTTAGCGCGACATCGAAAAGATGCCTGCGGCAATAACTCGAAAACTATTCTACGGACGAAGCTGAAAATGTAACAGCGTGAATGTACGGCCCAGATAACCCCCGCCACGTATTTTCATCGAAATATGAGAAGTAGTTTGTTATGTATTGGTCGATCTGACGTGGGCTGCAGCGGGTTGCCTCAGGTCACGTGACCTTGAGGTCACAGAGCGACTACAAGGCTCATGTTATATATCATTAAAATCAGGTCGACGAGATAAGCATAGTGCCGTTGAATTGAGCTCTTTAGCACATTTACGTGCAAAGTAATTACCGAAGACTGCTGGTGACCATTATTTTTTTTAAAATACAAAACTATAAAAACAAAATTAGAAAAAACATATCTCCATTTTTTTCCCATGAACGACTGATAATCGAAGTCGACCCTGGCATGGAGAAAAAAAATAATAATGTTAAATAACCACATTATAAAATCACGTGATTGTACCTAATATCACGTGTTGAAATTACAAAAAAAAAATGCATAAAAAACATTTATATAATATTAATATATGGTTCATGCTGATTCTGATGGTATATATGTTTGTATGACTCGCATGATTGAGATGGGAGACATTGCCTGCTGAAAATTATTAGAGTTTTGCACGACGTTGCAAAGTTACCCGAGGCTGTAACTCGAAAACTGTGCAAAGGACGAACCAGCAAATTTCACAGCGTGAATCTACGGCCCAGATAATCCCCAAGACATAGTTTTATTGAAATCTGAGGTAAGGTGTTATTTCGTGATTTGTTTGGTCGATCTGTCCTGGAATGCCCCAGTTAGCAAGCACGGGCTCCCATGAAACAGGGCTTGTGGATGTGTTCCTTCCATAGGCTCGTCTAGCCTGGAGCCGGTAATGCCCCCAGGCCAGCTGACTGACCTGACAGGTCACGGCTGCAGGTCCGGTCAAGGCCACGACTGCAGGTCCGGTCAAGGTCACGGCTGCAGGTCCGGTCAAGGTCACGGCTGCAGGTCCGGGCAAGGTCACGGATGCAAGTCCGGTCAAGGTCACGGCTGCAGGTCCGGTCAAGGTCACGGCTGCAGGTCCGGGCAAGGTCACGGCTGCAGGTCCGGGCAAGGTCACGGCTGCAGGTCCGGTCAAGGTCACGGCTGCAGGTCCGGGCAAGGTCACGGCTGCAGGTCCGGGCAAGGTCACGGCTGCAGGTCCGGGCAAGGTAACGGCTGCAGGTCCGGGCAAGGTCACGGATGCAGGTCCGGTCAAGGTCACGGCTGCAGGTCCGGTCAAGGTCACGGCTGCAGGTCCGGGCAAGGTAACGGCTGCAGGTCCGGTCAAGGTCACGGCTGCAGGTCCGGTCAAGGTCACGGCTGCAGGTCCGGGCAAGGTCACGGCTGCAGGTCCGGGCAAGGTCACGGCTGCAGGTCCGGGCAAGGTCACGGCTGCAGGTCCTGGCAAGGTCACGGCTGCAGGTCCGGGCAAGGTAACGGCTGCAGGTCCGGGCAAGGTCACGGCTGCAGGTCCGGGCAAGGTCACGGCTGCAGGTCCAGGCAAGGTCACGGCTGCAGGTCCGGGCAAGGTCACGGCTGCAGGTCCGGGCAAGATCACGGCTGCAGGTCCGGGCAAGGTCACGGCTGCAGGTCCGGTCAAGGTCACGGCTGCAGGTCCGGTCAAGGTCACGGCTGCAGGTCCGGGCAAGGTAACGGCTGCAGGTCCGGTCAAGGTCACGGCTGCAGGTCCGGTCAAGGTCACGACTGCAGGTCCGGGCAAGGTCACGGCTGCAGGTCCGGGCAAGGTCACGGCTGCAGGTCCGGGAAAGGTCACGGCTGCAGGTCCGGGCAAGGTCACGGCTGCAGGTCCGGGCAAGGTCACGGCTGCAGGTCCGGTCAAGGTCACGGCTGCAGGTCCGGTCAAGGTCACGGCTGCAGGTCCGGTCAAGGTCACGGCTGCAGGTCCGGTCAAGGTCACGGCTGCAGGTCCGGGCAAGGTCACGGCTGCAGGTCCGGGCAAGGTCACGACTGCAGGTCCGGGAAAGGTCACGGCTGCAGGTCCGGGCAAGGTCACGGCTGCAGGTCCGGGCAAGGTCACGGCTGCAGGTCCGGGCAAGGTCACGGCTGCAGGTCCGTTCAAGGTCACGGCTGCAGGTCCGGTCAAGGTCACGGCTGCAGGTCCGGTCAAGGTCACGGCTGCAGGTCCGGTCAAGGTCACGGCTGCAGGTCCGGTCAAGGTCACGGCTGCAGGTCCGGTCAAGGTCACGGCTGCAGGTCCGGTCAAGGTCACGGCTGCAGGTCCGGTCAAGGTCACGGCTGCAGGTCCGGGAAAGGTCACGGCTGCAGGTCCGGTCAAGGTCACGGCTGCAGGTCCGGTCAAGGTCACGGCTGCAGGTCCGGTCAAGGTCACGACTGCAGGTCCGGTCAAGGTCACGGCTGCAGGTCCGGTCAAGGTCACGGCTGCAGGTCCGGGCAAGGTCACGGCTGCAGGTCCGGTCAAGGTCACGGCTGCAGGTCCGGTCAAGGTCACGACTGCAGGTCCGGGCAAGGTCACGGCTGCAGGTCCGGACAAGGTCACGGCTGCAGGTCCGGGCAAGGTCACGGCTGCAGGTCCGGGCAAGGTCACGGCTGCAGGTCCGGGCAAGGTCACGGCTGCAGGTCCGGTCAAGGTCACGGCTGCAGGTCCGGTCAAGGTCACGGCTGCAGGTCCGGTCAAGGTCACGGCTGCAGGTCCGGTCAAGGTCACGGCTGCAGGTCCGGGCAAGGTCACGGCTGCAGGTCCGGGCAAGGTCACGACTGCAGGTCCGGGCAAGGTCACGGCTGCAGGTCCGGGCAAGGTCACGGCTGCAGGTCCGGGCAAGGTCACGGCTGCAGGTCCGGGCAAGGTCACGGCTGCAGGTCCGGTCAAGGTCACGGCTGCAGGTCCGGGCAAGGTCACGGCTGCAGGTCCGGGCAATGTCACGGCTGCAGGTCCGGTCAAGGTCACGGCTGCAGGTCCGGTCAAGGTCACGGCTGCAGGTCCGGTCAAGGTCACGGCTGCAGGTCCGGGCAAGGTCACGGCTGCAGGTCCGGGCAAGGTCACGACTGCAGGTCCGGTCAAGGTCACGGCTGCAGGTCCGGTCAAGGTCACGGCTGCAGGTCCGGTCAAGGTCACGGCTGCAGGTCCGGTCAAGGTCACGGATGCAGGTCCGGTCAAGGTCACGGCTGCAGGTCCGGTCAAGGTCACGGCTGCAGGTCCGGGCAAGGTCACGGCTGCAGGTCCGGTCAAGGTCACGGCTGCAGGTCCGGTCAAGGTCACGGCTGCAGGTCCGGTCAAGGTCACGGCTGCAGGTCCGGGCAAGGTCACGACTGCAGGTCCGGTCAAGGTCACGGCTGCAGGTCCGGTCAAGGTCACGGCTGCAGGTCCGGTCAAGGTCACGGCTGCAGGTCCGGTCAAGGTCACGGCTGCAGGTCCGGGCAAGGTCACGGCTGCAGGTCCGGGCAAGGTCACGGCTGCAGGTCCGGTCAAGGTCACGGCTGCAGGTCCGGGCAAGGTCACGGCTGCAGGTCCGGGCAAGGTCACGGCTGCAGGTCCGGGCAAGGTAACGGCTGCAGGTCCGGTCAAGGTCACGGCTGCAGGTCCGGGCAAGGTCACGGCTGCAGGTCCGGTCAAGGTAACGGCTGCAGGTCCGGTCAAGGTCACGGCTGCAGGTCCGGTCAAGGTCACGGCTGCAGGTCCGGTCAAGGTCACGACTGCAGGTCCGGTCAAGGTCACGACTGCAGGTCCGGTCAAGGTCACGGCTGCAGGTCCGGGCAAGGTCACGACTGCAGGTCCGGTCAAGGTCACGGCTGCAGGTCCGGTCAAGGTCACGGCTGCAGGTCCGGGCAAGGTCACGACTGCAGTTCCCGGCAGGTCACGGCTGCAGGTCCGGTCAAGGTCACGGCTGCAGGTCCGGGCAAGGTCACGGCTACAGGTCCGGTCAAGGTCTCGGCTGCAGGTCCGGTCAAGGTCACGGCTGCAGGTCCGGTCAAGGTCACGGCTGCAGGTCCGGTCAAGGTCACGGCTGCAGGTCCGGTCAAGGTCACGGCTGCAGGTCCGGTCAAGGCACGCGACGCTGTCAGAATGCAGCGTCGCGTGCCGCGTGAAACGAAGCGACTGCTGGTGGAGGCGCTTATGTTTCCTCATTTACAGTACTGCATGTGTGTATTTGGAGGCTGTACCCAAACTCAAAAACGTAGGCTACATAAGTGCATCAACTTTGGGACTCGCGTTGTCACTGGCCTGCGGTACCGCGAGCGAGTATCTGGCACACTGCGTGAACTTGGCTGGCATGCGATAAATGATATAGTTATCGAACGAGACTTCTACGCCATGTATAAACTCACTCATGCCGAGAACTCCCCCGAACTGCTCTGTTTACGGATCATCAGTCGCTCCGATATATCCACGCGCACAACCAGGGCTACCAGTGACAGGCAGCTAGAGGTGCCGCGCGCACGCACTGAGTTCGCCAGGCGCTCGTTTTTCATCAGAGCCATCAAAGCGTGGAATTACTTGCCGTTGAATGTGAGGGCTTCACCCTATTTGGCTATTTTTTTAAAGTGTCTCAATGATGTTCTTTAAACTTGCATTGTGTGTATCTTGAGGGTTGATGTGCATCATTTAATGCGTGGGCGATATGTTTTTACATCTATGTTATTTCACATGGAAAACTGAAAACACATTTTATGGATGTGTTCCGAAATATATGATATGATATGATATGATATGATGCAGGTCTCGGCTGCAGGTCCTGTTAAGGTCACGACTGCAGGTCCGGTCAAGGTCACGACTGCAGGTCCGGTCAAGGTCACGGCTGCAGGTCCGGTCAAGGTTACGGCTGCAGGTCCTGTTAAGGTCACGGCTGCAGGTCCGGTCAAGGTCACGACTGCAGGTCCGGTCAAGGTCACGACTGCAGGTCCGGTCAAGGTCACGACTGCAGGTCCTGTTAAGGTCACGGTTGCAGGTCCGGTCAAGGTCACGACTGCAGGCCCGGTCAAGGTCACGACTGCAGTTCCCGGCAGGTCACGAAAGCAGGTCCGGTCAAGGTCACGACTGCAGGTCCGGTCAAGGTCACTGCTGCAAGTCTGGTCAAGGTCACGACTGCTGACTGCAGGTCCGGTCAAGGTCTCTCCTCATACTCCCTTGGCACGGGCTGGCAGGATGATTTTGTTCACTTGAATACACTTTAATCAAACCGTGGCACCATGACAATTACTCACATATAAAGATTACATCAAGTATTTTGCAAATTATATTGCTGCCTGTAAACTAAGAAGCTTGTCATCATTTATAATGCTCAATTTCATTTTGACGCTTTATCGACTTACATATCTGGCTAAATCGCTCTTATTGTTTCAGGAGCAATATGTTTGTCAACAACATGGGTTGGTGACAAATGACAAGGCACAGTTATCGAACGAATTGCTTGTCCGAACAATATTGTAGGTTTGTTTTATATTTCCCCGGATCTTGAATGTGTCGCAATTAAATTATTTCTGGCCGACATCGACTGTGAAATCCGCCTAGGCTCGCATTTGGGAACAGACCGAATCTAGCAGGTCGCTGAAGGATGAAATGATGCATTTAAAGTGGGTGTTAGCGCTAAGCGTCTTTAAGAAGCGGTCGTCGCCTGTTAGCATTGCTCTAATAGGCTCCGGACCTTTTGCACGTTGAGTGCCTGTGCTTGGTAACAAATGCAACGAAATAACCTCGATTTAGCCCGTTAGCGTCAGATAATTAAGTAGGCGGTGCGGTATAAAATGGCGAGGGAAAGTAGGCTGCACAACGCATTTTTCGTTAGTAGTTGGAATGTAATTGGTTTTGGCAGGACCTATTTTAACATTAACTCGGGAGTGCAAATGCCCCCCCCCCCCCCCCGTGAGCCGTTTTGCCCCCCCCCCCCCCCCTCCCCCAGTCAAGAAATGTTGCCCACCCTGATTTCAGTATTTCCATATAAATTTTTGCTTGATAGGTATTCAATTAAAATAAAATATGCTTACCTGGTGATCAATGTGTACAAATCCAATGCAAATGTCATGATATTCCTAAGTTTCAACAATGTCAAACAAACAATGGTCAAACAATGTGCTGCGGCACGACCTTACATTTCTGGAGGTAGGATCACTAGACTTGACTTAGTGACGTGACCTGAGGAGATCCGAGGTAAACAAATTAACAGGATTTGGGCAATTGATAGGCATGCAGTTGTACCAAAAATGGCGGCGCGAAGTAGCGTTGTTTCCCGCTATTTCCAAAACAAAAAAACTGAGAGGGGGAGGGTATCCGCTCCTACTGGCGGATCCAGGAGGTGGACATCAGGGGCAAATGCCCCCCCACCCCCACCCCACCATAGGAATCTGAGGGGGCCATGCAATACAAGTATGCTCCCCCCCCCCTGTGAGTTTCCTGCACTGAACGTGAAAAACGATGATCTTAGGTGAAAACTTCCTGAAAACGGACGTTTTTTCTTCTTCTCTCCAGTGATTTAACCCTCGCCAGTGCAGGTGGGGCGTGGATGCCATCCCCCCCCCCCCCTTCTCTTTTTTTGTGTGGAATAACTCGCGTAAATATCAACCGATTGCGATAAAACTCTGAGTACCCTACTTGTTAACAATTTGACACATATCCTGAAATTTTGAAGTTGTAGGTCACATGACCCGTGACGTTTGACCTGTTTCTCAAGGGCATGTCAGGCGCAACTGGCGTCCGTAGTATTTATCTTTGTAACTTGTGCAGTTGCATAGTGTTTGTTGTTCAGGAGCATATGCACAGGTGTTTCCAGGTGACAGTTGTGGTTTCCCTTGAGATTGTGATCTCGATTGACCTTTTCAGAGGTTATCCGAGGTCACTGACCTCCGATGACTTGATATTACTGTGTTGGCTTCTGGCAGTTTCTAGGACATTTTGTGACGCTTATTTCAAATATGGGATCCAATTTACATAATTCCATTTTTACTGGGGTCATGCGCCTCCACAGGTCAGCCGAGGTCACTGACCTCAAATGACCTGACATGACCTGACATGACCTTTTTGGAATTTGGCAGTTTCTAGGACAGTTTGTGACGCTGATTTCAAATTTGGCACCCATTTAGCATAATAAGTTCCTCATTTGCGATTCTAGCTCGATTAAGTTCAATGTATACGAATTTACCATTTTGTTGAATTTTGGGTCATTGACATGAGCTCAGAGGTCACCTAATGAGCTAGGACCTTAAAATCGGGTATCAATGGCTTTCTCTCGTGATAAGCAGCACGCTCGTTTTTTTAAACGAAGCTCTAGCCCACTTAGGGGCGAAGCGCTAGAAGGGGGGGGGGGGGGGTTCAACCAACCCCCTGCACGGTCACGCACTGAACGGACCCTGCAGGGGCGAGTGTTAATTTGAAGTTTGTATGTATCACTTGCTTTCAATGATACACAAAACAGCGCACCTGATGCATTCAAGCAGCCCCAGTGACACGCGCTACGCTTGGGGGGGGGGGGCGCGTGTCACTGTGGGCAGGACAGAATCTGCCCCCTCCCGAATTGTATCAATAACTTTACAACTGTACTAGATATCAACGTGAAACTTTGAGTACCTTTTACTGCATCAATTCCACATCTTCTCACCAAATTTCAATTAAATAAATGTAGCATTTTGTGAGATAATAACGTTTTAATGACGTCATGTCATGCCAATCTTGGTGGAAAAACAGTACATATTTGATTTTTTTTTAAATCAAGTTTCAAAGTAAATTGCAAATAAAAACGTCAAAAGAACGGCAATGACATTCGCTTCCAAATGGCTATCTCGGATTTGTGATTTTTTGGTTTTTGCCCCTAATTTGTTTTCTTTCTTTCTTCGGAAAAATGTCCACAAAATATTTTTTTGTGAATTTGAAAAGGGAATTTTTTAAGCTGGAATACCAAAATAAGGTGACCGGCCCAAATCCGCGGAGTAAAAAATGGGGATACTTTTTTTGCCACAAAAATATCCCCAAAAATGAGGGTACCTATATGCCCCCCCCCCCCCCCCCCCCAGTGGTTTCCCCTTAAAATAGGCCCTGTGTTTTGGGAGTGAGAGGAGAGGAAAGAGTCACCCGATGGACGGGAATTTGTTCATACAAACAGTATAGGAAGGCAGAGGTGTGACAAGAATCGGTCGGGGAAGGAGAGGTAAGGAAGGAGTCGGTTGTGGAGGGAGGAGATGCTCCGGGGAGAGTTGACCAGAGGGCGGAGGGGGGAGGTGGGGGTGCTCACTTCAGACAAAGCCGGCGCGCCGCGCCAAGCAGCGCCACTGATGGCCGCTGCACGCTGCGCCGTTTTTGTCTCAGACTCCGATTGATCGAACCCGGAGGCAAGAAAGGGTGCCATATGAGGCGCCTACCGCTGTGTGTGCCGTACCTACCATATGTGCCGGAGCCGCAATAAAGCAAGCTGTGTGCAACGTCAGAGGTGGTGTCATAGGGCTCTGTCATAAGGCAGGGTGCCATATGAGGCGCCTACCGCTGTGTGTGCCGTACCTACCATATGTGCCGGAGCTGCAATAAAGCAAGCTGTGTGCAACGTCAGAGGTGGTGTCATAGGGCTCTGTCATAGGGCAGGGTGCCATATGAGGCGCCTAACGCTATGTGTGCCGTACCTACCATATGTGCCGGAGCCGCAATAAAGCAAGCTGTGTGCAACGTCAGAGGTGGTGTCATAGGGCTCTGTCATAGGGCAGGGTGCCATATGAGGCGCCTAACGCTATGTGTGCTGTACCTACCATATGTGCCGGAGCTGCAATAAAGCAAGCTGTGTGCAACGTCAGAGGTGGTGTCATAGGGCTCTGTCATAGGGCAGGGTGCCATATGAGGCGCCTAACGCTATGTGTGCTGTACCTACCATATGTGCCGGAGCTGCAATAAAGCAAGCTGTGTGCAACGTCAGAGGTGGTGTCATAGGGCTCTGAAAGCCTTATTACGTCGTTATAAGATGGATACAATAGTGAATTCAAATATTGCCTAGCCTTTTACAACATGTCTGTGTAAATTGATTGTTTTATTTTCATAAAAGATCCTGTTCAATAAGCGATGCCGAAATGATTGTGCTATCCCAAACAGCCGAAACATGGTGCTGATGAAGTGACCATGGTCCCGTATTGGATTATACTCAAATCAATATCCCCAGTCGTGCCTCTAAATATTTAAAATCCAGTCATATCCTAAGAACGCTGCTCAATAAATTAAAGTTCAGTGGGTATAAAGACATAAAGACATGAAAGAAAAGTGCAACGAAGAGCCTCTTGGGCCCATCCAAGGTTGCACCCCCCCCCCCCCCCCCTCCACCAGTCTCGCCCCTTCAAATCACCTTAATCTACCTGCATAAAAGAAGGCTAATCCCACGAGTATTTATGAACTAATCCCTTCTCTGTAAAGTATTTATCTAATATAATTGTGAAGGAAGCAAGTGTCACTGCATCAGCGACATCCCTGGTAGCATATTCCAATGCCCTACAACCCTTCTACTGAAAAATTACTGTCGTAGCCTAGTCCTACTTTGTTTCATAATGAGTTTATGCTGATGACCTCTACCTCGATTTTCCATATTGAACTCAAACATTCCCTTTAAATATCCAGAATTCTGACCATTTATAAATTTGAAGACTTCAATTAGATCTCCTCTTAGCCTTCTATATATAAGTGAAAACATACCCAATTTCTTTAATCTATCTTCGTAAGGTAAACTACCAAGACAATTAACCATTTGTGTTGCCCTTTTTAACTCTTTCTAACAACCAGCAATCTTTCTCATATGTTGGAGACCAGGTTTGTACACAATACTCCAAATGTGGTCTAACGTATGCACAATACAGTTTTGTTATTACCTTTTCACTCTTGTAGGAAACATTTATGTTAATGGCCCTAATTTTTTTTGGAAACTGTACTGAACTTATAAAAACTGAAGAACTTCTTACTATCTGCATTACAATGTCTAGCTAAATCAAGTTCCTTTGCCCTTTTAGCTGCTCTGACCTTTTTCTTAACTGAATTTCTTGCATTCTGATAGGCCTTCTGATTTATATTCTGAAGATCCCTTAAAAATGCCAAATGCACTTCTTTTAGCTTGTATAGCACTCCTTACTTCTGGGGTAAGCCAAACTGGTTTGCCCTTGGTTCGGTTACGTTTGTGCCTGAGAGGTATACGCCGATTCTGAATTTGGCTTACTCTAGCTTTGAAAACATTCCAGGCCTCACATACATGTAAACCTGCCAACTCAACGTTCCATTTTATCTGTGCGAGGTCATTTCTATTGCCATGAAAATCAGCCCGGTTGAAGTTTGGAACCATAAGAATGACCTCATTTCTGATGAGATATTGAATTTAACCATATTGTGATCGCTGGTTCCTAGACCTGCGCAAATACTTATGTCACTAACTAGATCACTGTTGTCTGAGAATACAAGGTCTATAACGGAGCAATGTCTGGTTGGCTCTGTTACAAACTGATGCATGAAAAGCTCCTCTTCAAAAATTTGCCTATACAACTTAGACTCGTGTGTTTCCTCTGCTATACTTTCGTATCCTCTTAAGTTAAAATATCCCATTAAAAGAGACTGAGCCCGAAAGTTCCTACGTATTTTCTCACAAATATCTTGGTCTGTTTCAGTTTGGGAGTTACTTGGAAGATTCCCTGGTCTGTAAAATGCACCTATCCTCAACCTTCCTCTGTTTCCTGTACCAATTTTAATGTCGAGCCAGATTGATTCTACTTCTTTTACTTTACTAGAATCATCAACTCTAATAGTGCAATACAAGCTATTTACATATACAACACTCCGCCCCCCTGCCGTTATTCTCTGCAGTATGAGAATATGTTATACCCTTGTAACTCGAAATCCTGTAGCCTATCCCTATTATACCCCTCACTAACCCATGTCTCGGTTACACAAATGATATCAGGCTTTTCAAGGGCAACATAACACTCAAACTCATCAAATTTAGACCTAATACCTTGGGCATTCAGCATCACACATGTGATCTTATACTTTGAGCTGGCTCTACTAATTCTGAGGGAATTATGATCTACTGTCCTATTCTGACATGCACTTCTGCCAATGCTTACTTCCTGATGCCCTGGTATTAGCGTCCCGGACCCCCCCCCCCCCCCCCCCCTTCCCTCCTACTTAGTTTCCCTGAATGACGCTTCTGTAGGCGTCTCTCATAGCCATTGCCCCCTCATCCGATAAGTGAAGCCCATCCTTCATATAGTACCTACGCCACTCATAGAACTGATCCCATAGGTCTACATAACTAAGTCCCATAGCTGAACATAAGTTCTGAACTGAGCTGTTCACAGACAGAGCTCTCGAGTACCACTCCTCACTGGCTCCACAGCGAGGGAGGATGCCAGTCACAATGACTGGTTTCCTGGACTCCTTCAACCTCTGCAGCAGGCTCCGGTACTCCGCTACTATTCTCACAGTCTGCCTAGGTCCTATGTCGTTCACCCCCATATGTAGTATAACTGTCTCCGGGCTACTCCTACCAAGTTCTGGCTCAATGACAGGGCCCATATCAGCTACTCTTGCCCCTGGTTTGACTATACATCTGTCCCTCTTCCCACAGAATGTTCGCCTTAAGGGCCTTCCCTTGAGTCCCCAACCACTAAATGCTGAACCTCTTCCCCGTCACTTTCAGCTGCTGACTCTAACGCACTGCACCTATTTGATACTGTAACCTGCGGATGTTCCCTGGGGCTGTACTGCCTGACTCTACACTGAGAGCAAATTTGGCTAGGTTACTATAGTAACCCATTAGTTCCAACTTGTACCAGGGGGTTGGTTACCACCTGGTAACGCATACCACCCATGTTACCAGTACCTTACCATAGTAGGCTAGTTAAGCTTACTAACAGGTTACCATAGCTGTACCGCCTACCCTAGTAACCCTTACCACGGTCATACCACCTACCCTACTCAGTGCTACCAACCCCTTACCAACCATGGTTCAATGAGAAATGACAAAACGCAGTCGCTCAATCTGGAAGTATATTTCCAACGTTCACCTTTCACGTACACACGATATATTGAATGACAACTCGTTGCTCAAGACACAGCCGTACAGGCGCTGACCTCAATTCTTATTGTGGGCGCCGTATCAGCACGACTGTCTTCTAAATGCGCTATGCCCATCGGGACAATTGCTTGCTCGACAATTAAGTCGTTGCTCTTCTAAACTTGTCTCAGGAAAGAGTGACGTGGTGCACCGCCGACTTCATCTTCCCCTTCCCTTCCCCCAAGATCCTCAGAGGACTCATCTGCGCAGCTTCTGCAAGCACAAACAAATCGTTCCCGGAAAACAACACAACTGAAAGCGTCTTGTTTTTACACGGTTGATTGTACTTTATGATGCTTTAAATTATGCTTTGAATTCATATGTATAATTAATTCATCGTTCCTTCACGTTCGTCCGCTTAGAGCTTTAAATTGTTTTGTTTTCTCAGTAGGTATAGGTTATAGGTACTTACCCATTCTCATTCCCAACGCCTGACTTCAGCCGCAGCGACAACCGACACGGTGACCAATGTTTCACAAGTCACAACACTAACTTCACCTTTTCACCAACGCTTCACTTCCCATCCACCCCTTTTAACACTACATCTGCGCCGAGCATGATAAACAGCACCGCGCGCCGCCGCCGTCCGCCGCCACTCAGCCCCCACCAGTAACAGTTGGCAGCACTCGGGCGTTTGGGCGTTAAAAACCTACTACACCATAGGGTTCCCATGTTAAATCGATGATTTTCAGACAAGACTGGCTCGTAACCGATGGTATATATTTTAAATCCGACTTCTGAAACAGATAGCTACAAGTCTTAGCTACAACGTTTTTATTTATAATTTTTCGATATTCCGGCTGTAAAGTGGTTAAATGGGCTTGGGGGTTAAAACATGTCGGAACGACCGCTGATCGCTTCCAAATGCTACTACAGTACTGAAATATACACTACTTCGACTACTACTGCGTAGTATAATTTCTTATGATCGCTTCCAAATGCTACTACATGTACTGCAATTACACTACTTTGACTACTACTTCGTATATTTGCTGGCGTTTAATTCAATAAATAAAGATGCAATCTATGGAAATAGAAGTTATTGTTAGCAAACAATATCTTTAATTTATAATAGACAAAACAATTACGATAAAAAATATATCTTGTCTAATTCATTTGGGCGTTAAATTCCTTACTGTTCTACCCGTTGTTCTATTACCCTGCCGCCACTGACGGACGGCTTCGTGAGAACCGTTGCACGCGCTTGAAGCGCCCGCAGGTATCAATGGCAACGCAACGGCCAGGACACCTGGTCATCTATTAGTAACCCTTACCACCCACATCCAATGTGCTCCTTTAGTATTGCTATAGTAACTGCTACCACCCCATATACGTAGTCACTGTTACCAGGGGTCCTAGTCACTGATACTAAGGTGCTACCAGGTGCGCGGCTTGGCATGGTAACTGACACTAGAGTCTTGCCAGGGGTCTAGTAACTGAAACTAAGGTGTTACCATGGTGCCACTTGGCAGGACCCTGGTATTGACCTGGTCAGACCTTTGTAACTGGCGGGTGTTGGTAGACCCCTGGTAACTATTTATCTCAGTGTACACTGAGATAAAATTTGACTAGGTTACTATGGTAACCCATTGGTTCCAACTTTTACCAGGGGGGTTGGTTACCACCTGGTGACGCATACCACCCATGTTACCAGTACCTTACCATAGTAGGCTAGTTAAGCTTACTAACAGGTTATCATAGCTGTACCGCCTACCCTAGTAACCCTTACCACGGTCATACCACTTACCCTACTCAGTGTTACCAACCCCTTACCAACCCCCTAGTAACCCTTACTAGGGTCATGCCACCTGCCCTGCTCAGTGTTGCCAACCCTTACCAACCCTCTAGTAACCCTTACCACGGTCATACCACCTACCCTTCTCAGTGTTACGAACCCCCTAGTAACCCTTACCACGGTCATACTACCTACCCTACTCAGTGCTACCAACCCCTTACCAACCATGTTGCAATGAGAAATGACAAAACGCAGTCGCTCAATCTGGAAATATATTTCCAATGTTCACCTTTCACGTACACACGATATATTGAATGACAACTCGTTGCTCAAGACACAGCCGTACAGGCGCTGACCTCAATTCGTACTGTGGGCGTCATATCAGCACGACTGTCTTCTAAATGCGCTATGCCCATCGGGACAATTGCTTGCTCGACAATTAAGTCGTTGCTCTTCTAAACTTGTCTCAGGAAAGAGTGACGTGGTGCACCGCGGACTTCATATTCCCCTTCCCTTCCCCCAAGATCCTCAGAGGACTCATCTGCGCAGCTTCTGCAAGCACAAACAAATCGTTCCCGGTAAACAACACAACTGAAAGCGTCTTGTTTTTTACACGGTTGATTGTACCTTATGATGCTTTAAATTATGCTTTGAATTCATATGTATAATTAATTAATCGTCCCTTCACGTACGTCCGCTTAGAGTTTTAAATTGTTTTGTTTCCTCAGTAGGTATAGGTTAGAGGTACTTACCCATTCTTATTCCCAACGCCTGACTTCAGCCGCAGCGACAACCGACACGGTGACCAATGTTTCACAAGTCACAACACTAACTTCACCTTTTCACCAACGCTTCACTTCCCATCCACCCCTTTTAACACCGCATCTGCGCCGAGCACGATAAACAGCACCGCACGCCGCCGCCGTCCGCCGCCACTGACGGACGGCTTCGTGAGAACCGTTGCACGCGCTTGAAGCGCCCGCAGGTATCCATAGCAACGCAACGGCCAGGGCACCTGATCATCTATTAGTAACCCTTACCACCCACATCCAATGTGCTCCTTTAGTATTGCTATAGTAACTGCTACCACCCCATATACGTAGTCACTGTTACTAAGACCTTACCAGGGGTCCTAGTCACTGATACTAAGGTGCTACCAGGGGTGCGGCTTGGCATGGTAACTGACACTAGAGTCTTACCAGGGGTCTAGTAACTGAAACTAAGGTGTTACCATGGTGCCACTTGGCAGGACCCTGGTATTGACCTGGTCAGACCTTGGTAACTGGCGGGGGTTGGTAGACCCCTGGCAACTATTTATCTCAGTGTACCCCGAACTTTTGTGTATCCCTCCTGATCCTCTTCCCTCTTCCTCCTCCATATTCTGCTACCACCCTCCATTACCCAGCACCCCTCCTCATCCTTACTGTCTATGGCCCTAGCATTTCTTTCCACTGTGTTATGTCTCCTGAAATGTGGTACCAGTAAGGCGCCGTAGTTGGCGATGAACGAGCGAGCGCGAAGGAAATGTATGGGGAATTTCAACTCGATCGGGCAAGTAGTTTCTGAGATACAAAACATGGTGCGCACCTGCGCACGTGCAGAGGCACCCACCTTTGACTTGTGGGAAAGTGGGGGCTGAGAGGTCCCTAACCACACATCAAATTTGAACACAATCGGCTCAGCCGTTCCTGAGATACAGAATAGGGGTGTGCATGTGCGCACGTGCAGTCACACCATGAGTTGTGTGAAAGTGGCGGTTGAGGGGTCCCTAACCACACACGAAATTTGTCCATAATCTGCCTAGCCGTTGCGGGGTTATTTCGAGAACATACTTTTCAACACCCCTCACGTGGCACGCGCCACCAAGGGCGGATCCAGCCGGCCGTTTTGGGGGGGGGGGGCAAACCGTTTTTTTAGCAGATCTTACCTACCCCCAATTTCGAATTTCTCCCCGGATTTGTGCCACTTTATTTTGCAACCACACGATTTCGATTTTTTTCCCCATTCTTTTTTTTAGGTTTTCGACCTTTTGGGATATCGAAAAAGGAAAGATGTCAGCTTGCAGTTTGTATTGTTCCGACATTGCCTTACACTGAGAAAAACTATGTCAATTGTCAGCTGTACCCAGGGGCGTCGCCGATAATTTTTAAGTGGGGGGGTCGGCTGAAATGACGAGAAAAAAATGTACCCCAATTTGTTATGCGTGTATTTAAGCCTTTGCAACATTTTTAATGTGGATTTGCATGTTACAGTAGGTACTTGTTATTTAGCGCCGCGAAGCGGGGCGAATTTTTTTTCTCGGGTTTGCCTGATAAAACCCAGAAACATAGGCATTTTTGGCTTCTTAGCCTTGTAGAGGATAAGAAGCTAAAAATGTTATTCATTCAATTCAGCGTTACGACGAAACGAAGACGATGACGATGGCTTCGTTATGACGATGGCCACTGATGTGACGCCGCGAAGCGGCGTGAACATTTTAATTTTAGGTCGTGTAAAACGCATTTTAATATTGGAACCAGACCGTGAGTAGAGCCAAGCCTCAGGTAACCCCCTTTCCTAGTTGCACATCTCGGTATGATGCAAAATGTTGAAATGAAGGTAGTTTGTCATATACATTAGCCTCGGATAGTAAATCACGATGGCCGGTGGCAGTCTGCGCTCAATAGTACATATGATAATAATAACTGTAGTCTGTATACATACCTATGTACCGAACTGTAACAAACAACTGGTAACGGTGCAAATGGTTTCAAAGTAGCAAGAGGCAGACCGACATTTCCGCGCATAAATGGTCCCTGTGGATCTGGAGGAGCCTGGGGGAGATGGCTTGGGGAGATAGTCCTTGCCTGGTCCCCACTATTAGCTCTTCGGGCCAACAAGTTGGGCACCGCTGGAACAGCTTCCGGTTGCCGAAGTCCGCGTCTTTTCGTTCGCGTCGCCTTTTTCGGAACTCGGCAGACAAGCTAAACATGTAGCCCGCTTTAAAGATAATATTGTATGAAGAGAGTTGGCCCTGGGGGCCAGCAATTACCGCCAAGGAGAGCCTCTGCAAGACACTTAATGGAATAAATTTTCCAAATTTGTATATGCAATTGCGAAACTTGTGTCATGCCGCGAAGCGGCGCGAAATTTTTCAGTTTTTGACTGTGGCTAGCTTGATTTTGACTGCTGCAATTTTGGGATGCCCAGTACCGTTCTAAAAACGCAAATATAGCATGCATTAGATTTCATGTCTGGGGGGGGGGGGGCAAAACATAGTTTGCCCCCCCCCCCCTTAAACAGGCTTGGGGGGGGGGGCATGACCCCGTTCGCCCCCCCCCCCCCCTGGATCCGCCCTTGCGCGCCACGCGCAGTGGTAGTCACCCACATGAGTCGGCACTGGTCTCAAACAGGGTAGGTTAGATGGGGCTGCTAAGAAAAGAAGTCCGCTTGTCAATCGGACGTGCGGTTGCAGAGATATGAGCTTCTCAAAAGCGTCACCACGGGCCGGGCCAGGCCGGATCGGGCCGGGCCGGGCCGCTCATAATCATATTTTTCCCATACACCACGGAAGGACGAGCGAGCGCTTCGCGTTTGCTCGTAATAAATTTTGCACATGCAATTGAGGTTATATTGTTCCATGACATCGGATATTCAAGAAAGCCTTATATCTGTATCCTCCCAGCTTACTTTTATGTAAACTACACCAGAAATAATTCGCAATGATAAAAGAGGAATTCCACTGAAGCACTTTTTGTGTCCCGCTACCCGTTAATAGGTAGGCAGGAGTGCCCATCTCTTTCCCGTGTGACCCCTTTACGTTAAAAACAACAATTCGCAAAAGTAATTGAGACAACAATCAAATTGGGTCTCACACCACTCATCGCACTCCCTGCAAATGAGGTGCAATGAGCGACAAACTGTCGATGCCACAAATAACAGACAGCCACACTTGCCCAGGTCGATACGATGACCGGACACAGTTCGAACCGAGCGTTCAAGAATTCGAAATATCTCCCCACACTCAGTCCATGTGCCGTAGCGCATTGGCGGTCGCTTTTGGGACGAACTTTGCGTCGACCTTTTGGACGGAACGACTGCGACGAACGTGACTTGAGTAATACATACTTGGCGCGGTTGCGACAGCTGCCGCGCATCAGATATGAGCGAGTTCACAGCCTCTCGCTATAGGTTGATTAACTCATCAGTTACAGCGCTGTTCACGAGAAACATGAGCGCAGCTCGTTCATCCGTTTATTGTTGATTGCTCCTGTGTGCACCTGCAAGGGATATCCTCTCAAAAGATACAGCATTATCAAGCGAATAGCAGTCATGACAATTGAAGTATGGTTGCTTATCAAGAGGAAAAATGCCTCATGATGTCGTAGGGTTAAAATATTAGCCAATGTGATGTGTTTGGTTACACTAGCAGCAAAACTACAACTCATGCTCTTAAGAAACTCCATGGACTTTGGGAGCTCGAATACGATGAAGCCGAGCAGCATAGGAAACCAAGCTCACGTGCATTAGGTAATGCAGCCCGGACTACATGTTAGCACAATTATATGTTTACCTAGCACGAACAGCTTGCTTGCTTCTGTTGTTTCTTTAAAGTATGTCTATTTGTTCTTTCTTAGTCAAGCGAACACTTCCACGAAAGAAGCGGAGCGCTCGCATCAGTGTCATTGATGGTGTGCTGCGGTATATCTAAAAGTGCATATTCCCGAACAAACCAACGAACGCGTCCGAATCGAACGTCACATACATCGATTGGGGTGGATTCCTTCTGCCACCTCCCCTGAGTCTGAAGACAAACCAACTTCCACACCGCCCCGATTGAGAAGCCGGAGGATCGGCCTGACATTCAATATGAGAGACGTACCTACCCAGTGCCCTATAATGCTGAGATACGCCTCTGCGACCCGCTCGGCGGCGTGGCTCGCGGCTCTGGGCTGAAGTACGAGAGTCGGTCTACTCAACCGTCGCCTGATCGACCGCGACCACTGGCATACTGCCCACATACGGAACAGGACCGGCCCCGGCCCGCCGTGCCCACATACGGAACAGGACCGGCCCCGGCTCGCCGTGCCCACATACGGAACAGGAGGGGCTCCCGGCCCGCCGTGCCCACATACGGAACAGGACCGGCCCCGGCCCGCCGTGCCCACATACGGAACAGGACCGGCCCCGGCCCGCCGTGCCCACATACGGAACAGGACCGGCCCCGGCCCGCCGTGCTCACATACGGAACAGGACCGGCCCCGGCCCGCCGTGCCCACATACGGAACAGGAGGGGCCCCCGGCCCGCCGTGCCCACATACGGAACAGGACCGGCGCCGGCCCGCCGTGCCCACATACGGAACAGGACCGGCCCCGGCCCGCCGTGCCCACATACGGAACAGGAGGGGCCCCCGGCCCGCCGTGCCCAGTTACGGAACAGGACCGGCCCCGGCCCGCCGTGCCCACATACGGAACAGGACCGGCCCCGGCCCGCCGTGCCCACATACGGAACAGGACTGGCCCCCGGCCCGCCGTGCCCACATACGGAACAGGACCGGCCCCGGCCCGCCGTGCCCACATACGGAACAGGACCGGCCCCGGCCCGCCGTGCCCACATACGGAACAGGAGGGGCCCCCGGCCCGCCGTGCCCACATACGGAACAGGACCGGCCCCGGCCCGCCGTGCCCACATACGGAACAGGACTGGCCCCCGGCCTGCCGTGCCCACATACGGAACAGGACCGGCCCCGGCCCGCCGTGCTCACATACGGAACAGGACCGGCCCCGGCCCGCCGTGCCGAGTTGGAACAAGACTGGCCCGGGCCGCCGTGCCGAGTTGGAACAGGACTGGCCCCCGGCCCGCCGTGCCGAGTTTCACCGGCCGGTGGCCGAGGCAACCTTTGGCAGTGAGCAGTTTTTATGGGTAGTTAGCCTTTCGCCAGGTGTCAGCGCGGCACGCCCGAGGGAAGTTGGCGGCGCTTAACGACCCACCAAATGTCACTCCCGTTACTGTCACGGTACTCCCGTTACTGTCACGGTACTCCCGTTACTGTCACGGTACTCCCGTTACTGTCACGGTACTCCCGTTACTGTCACGGTACTCCCGTTACTGTCACGGTACTCCCGTTACTGTCACGGTACTCCCGTTACTGTCACGGTACTCCCGTTACTGTCACGGTACTCCCGTTACTGTCACGGTACTCCCGTTACTGTCACGGTACTCCCGTTACTGTCACGGTACTAGCGCCGACCTTCGTGAGCGACGACCATGCTTCCCTTAGTGACTTCATTCGCACGCTGGAGAAACCAGAGCCTCTTTCTCTGCACCAGGTTTGCCAGGAAGGGTCAATTTAAAATGGTTCGTGATATGGAAGAAACATCACAGATGAATAAATGTTATTTTCACTGCTCCAGACCGCTAGGTATTTACCGAGGTAGCTTGATGTCCTGCTTCTGTTCAACTGGAATGTTAGGCAATATCTCAGGGTACCTAGGATAAACTTAACCCACGGTCGCAGCTTGTGTGTGCGTGGGCGCTGCAATGTAAAATAGCAGGCATGATGTACAACCAGCCTCCAGCTTTCTCCTTTGAATTACCATATCCAGCACCTCGCCATGTAAAATTCTGTTGCCAGCTCAGTAGCGTAATCTGCAGCCTTTTGCCACGAGAAGGCGCACACAACTGCAGGACGTTTCTCGCACTGATTTGAGAATTCGTGGAATGTTATTTGATAGATATGATGAATGTTGCGGCAAACGGGATAATTTCCCGGATGAGCGCTTATTGCGTGGTTCGCGGACACGTGGAGATATACTTCTGGAAATATGAAGCATTGGGTTTCATTTTCCAGATTAATTTTGTGTCTACATAAGATTTGCAACAGCTCCTAGAGATGAGAACGTTTCAGATAATTTTTCAAAATGCCGCAAAAGTCATCTGTGCGTCCGAACAGCAAAATATGTTTTTCATTGAAATGTCATACTCCCTGGCA
The DNA here is from genome assembly GCA_036785665.1 of Chirona hameri. Taxonomy (NCBI): domain Eukaryota; kingdom Metazoa; phylum Arthropoda; class Thecostraca; order Balanomorpha; family Balanidae; genus Chirona; species Chirona hameri. The sequence goes on from JAXIVJ010004564.1 coordinate 74,171, forward strand.
AACTTCTCGTGGTGATAGTAATTTAAGGTACACGTGAATATGAAACTAAGTGCCAGTAAGTGCCAGTATATGAAACAAAGGCATTTGAACACATTTCTTCAAATGCAATTCGGGTATGGTTTTAAATGCCGTGCCAATATGCACAAAGCAACACAAGTAATGATGCAAGCAAAGTCAATAAAAGTACCAACGCCAGGTTATGATAGAACCTGTTCCCCAAATGTCATTTTTCCTCAACGGTCACATTTGGCTATTTCTGGCGTACCTCACATTCTCACATTCTCACATTTCTCACATTCTGGCGTACCATGCTTGGCGATGATTATAGCTGCCAGTTACCACTACTGTTACGGTGTAAATAAAAACGATTCCTGTCTATCAGTTCACCAGACAGTAAGCATTCCTTCTCCCAGCCCACCAGACAGTGACCATTCCTTCTCCCAGTCCACCACCAGTGACCATTCCACTTCCAATCCACCACCAGTGACCATTCCACCTCCAGTCCACCACCAGCGACCATTCCACCTCCAGTCTACTACCAGTGACCATTCCACCTCCAGTCCACCACCAGTGACCATTCCACCTCCAGTCCACCACCAGTGACCATTCCACCTCCAGTTCACCACCAGTGACCATTCCACCTCCAGTCCACCACCAGTGACCATTCCACCTCCAGTCCACCACCAGTGACCATTCCACCTCCAGTCCACCACCAGTGACCATTCCACCTCCAGTCCACCACCAGTGACCATTCTACCTCCAGTCCACCACCAGTGGCCATTCCACCTCCAGTCCACCACCAGTGACCATTCCACCTCCAGTCCACCACCAGTGACCATTCCACCTCCAGTCTACTACCAGTGACCATTCCACCTCCAGTCCACCACCAGTGACCATTCCACCTCCAGTCCACCACCAGTGACCATTCTACCTCCAGTCCACCACCAGTGACCATTCCACCTCCAGTCCACCACCAGTGGCCATTCCACCTCCAGTCCACCACCAGTGACCATTCCACCTCCAGTCCACCACCAGTGACCATTCCACCTCCAGTCTACTACTAGTGACCATTCCACCTCCAGTCCACCACCAGTGACCATTCCACCTCCAGTCCACCACCAGTGACCATTCCACCTCCAGTCCACCACCAGTGGCCATTCCACCTCCAGTCCACCACCAGTGACCATTCCACCTCCAGTCCACCACCAGTGACCATTCCACCTCCAGTCCACCACCAGTGACCATTCCACCTCCAGTCCACCACCAGTGACCATTCCACCTCCAGTCCACCACCAGTGACCATTCCACCTCCAGTCCACCACCAGTGACCATTCCACCTCCAGTCCACCACCAGTGACCATTCCACCTCCAGTCCACCACCAGTGACCATTCCACCTCCAGTCCACCACCAGTGACCATTCCACATCCAGTCCACCACCAGTGACCATTCCACCTCCAGTCCACCACCAGTGACCATTCCACCTCCAGTCCACCACCAGTGACCAATCCACCTCCAGTCCACCACCAGTGGCCATTGCGTCGCGCAAACAAATCAGCTCCACCCGCATCCGAGTGGGTAATATACATAGTTCCGCTTCTGCGGCGGTGTCTGTCTGGCGGTGACAGGCAGCGACCTGCCGACGACGGCTGCCGGTGGGTGCCCCCCCCCCCCCCCCCTCCCCTCTCGGCGGGGGGGGGGGGGGCGGGAGGGGGCCTGTTGGCGTCGTAAACATGTCATCAGAGCCTGCCGCGCCAGTGAGAGCACCACTAATGGAAACGCGGCCGTCCGACGGGCGGTCGACGACCACAGATGAAGCTGTGATCGCCGGCGGCGCCGTCACAGCCCGGTCAGAACGGCTGCGGGTGGCCGGTCGGCGCCTCCACAGCCCGGTCAGAACGGCTGCGGGTGGCCGGTCGGCGCCTCCACAGCCCGGTCAGAACGGCTGCGGGTGGCCGGTCGCCGCCGCCTCCACAGCCCGGTCAGAACGGCTGCGGGTGGCCGGTCGCCGCCTCCACAGCCCGGTCAGAACGGCTGCGGGTGGCCGGTCGGCGCCTCCACAGCCCGGTCAGAACGGCTGCGGGTGGCCGGTCGGCGCCGTCACAGCCCGGTCAGAACGGCTGCGGGTGGCCGGTCGCCGCCGCCTCCACAGCCCGGTCAGAACGGCTGCGGGTGGCCGGTCGCCGCCTCCACAGCCCGGTCAGAACGGCTGCGGGTGGCCGGTCGCCGCCTCCACAGCCCGGTCAGAACGGCTGCGGGTGGCCGGTCGCCGCCTCCACAGCCCGGTCAGAACGGCTGCGGGTGGCCGGTCGGCGCCGTCACAGCCCGGTCAGAACGGCTGCGGGTGGCCGGTCGGCGCCGCCTCCACAGCCCGGTCAGAACGGCTGCGAGTGGCCGGTCGCCGCCTCCACAGCCCGGTCAGAACGGCTGCGGGTGGCCGGTCGCCGCCGCCTCCACAGCCCGGTCAGAACGGCTGCGGGTGGCCGGTCGCCGCCTCCACAGCCCGGTCAGAACGGCTGCGGGTGGCCGGTCGCCGCCTCCACAGGCCGGTCAGAACGGCTGCGGGTGGCCGGTCGCCGCCTCGACAGTCCGGTCAGAACGGCTGCGGGTGGCCGGTCGCTGCCTCCACAGCCCGGTCAGAACGGCTGCGGGTGGCCGGTCGCTGCCTCCACAGTCCGGTCAGAATGGCTGCGGGTGGCCGGTCGCCGCCTCCACAGCCCGGTCAGAACGGCTGCGGGTGGCCGGTCGCCGCCTCCACAGGCCGGTCAGAACGGCTGCGGGTGGCCGGTCGCCGCCTCCACAGCCCGGTCAGAACGGCTGCGGGTGGCCGGTCGCCGCCTCCACAGCCCGGTCAGAATGGCTGCGGGTGGCCGGTCGCCGCCTCCACAGCCCGGTCAGAATGGCTGCGGGTGGCCGGTCGGCGCCGTCACAGCCCGGTCAGAACGGCTGCGGGTGGCCGGTCGCTGCCTCCACAGCCCGGTCAGAACGGCTACGGGTGGCCGGTCGCCGCCGCCTCCACAGCCCGGTCAGAACGGCTGCGGGTGGCCGGTCGCCGCCGCCTCCACAGCCCGGTCAGAACGGCTGCGGGTGGCCGGTCGGCGCCTCCACAGCCCGGTCAGAACGGCTGCGGGTGGCCGGTCGCCGCCTGAATGATCGTTCAGTGACGCCGGAGACAGATCACGGGTGCTGAGGATTTCTAGATGGATGGAGCTGGGCAAACCGGCCACGTGGTTGTGTGTATGTTTAGTGTGGAATGGGGGATGCGGAAATGGGCGTTGAACAATGCTCGAGACAACAATAGTATGTATTGATGTTGGATTTTTAGCCATGGCTTGTCTCCTTTGTTTTTGCTCAAAAAACTTTGTCTTATACTTCCCGTTATGAATTATCAGACATGGGATAAGCTTTTTCAGTTTTTTTTTAAATTCCCCATGGTCGCTTAGCTACTCTGTAGAATGAAACTGAAGCACACCAACATTCTTGTCTATTTTTCCTGGATATATTCTTCTTCCTTAAATGCGACCGTGGTTTACGACTTAACCCGCGACTTACTGGGGGGGGCTATCCCCCCCCGTTATTTTGCAATAACTCCTAAACCAACAACAATATCGTCACCAATCTTGCAGTATCTTCTCTCACATCAATTTCACACCTGTTGGCTAAAGGAAAAAGGTAAGGTTATGATAGGTCAACCGGGAATAATGTCAGAGTAACGCCATGTTCTTCGGTTTTTGTTGAAAAATAATGGTTTGCGGAAAACGCTGTCAAAGGTACAATGTTTGAGATAAATTGAATTGTCATATACCAAATTACTGACAATAGACCTGGTTAGCAGACTGCAATCTCAGATTTTTTAGTTTTTGTGTTTATTCAAAAAATTTAGAAATCCATTTTTTTATAAAAAAATCACACCAAAATCAGAATTAGCCAAAAACTAGAATGCATGTGATCGAGACGTGTTCGGTGAATATGTGTACCAAATTTTAAGTCCATATCTTCAAAAATGACTGACTTGTGACCTTTAAATGATAAATATCGACCACCTCTCACAGCATTACTATGCATAAAAAATGCATTTCCGTTTTTGCTTTTTACTTCTATTTATATGGAACAAACAATGTTCTAAGGTCATTTTTCACGTTCTAGACGAAAAACAAACCCATAAACATGTTTTACAACGCCTAATGACCGTAATCTGCAGTTTGACCTCGTGACCTCGGATGACCTTGACCTGACCCAAGGTCATACACAGCTTATAATGGTACTTAGAAGTGTCAGACACACGAATCATACCGATTTATCGACTGCTTATGCGTTTAATATCGCAATTTTACGCGACAATTCCATCCATCGAGACCTTTTGACACTGTCAAACATTTTGTACTTGGCCTGACCAGTGATGTTATCGGTGATCCTGAGGTCAACATTATTATGTTTGTCTCAATAAATTTCCCAGGGATATCGAATACCGTTTGAACTTTTACAATCGGTCAAGTAGTTCCGTAGATCCGACGGGGTGGGCAAAAATAGCCCCCCCCCCCCCCATTAAGTCGCGTTATGAAATATACCCCAGTAACTCGCGGGTTAAGCTGCAGAGTGCTGTCTTGCCTGTGTTTGTGCTGGCCTCTTAGCGGAAAAAATACCGAGAGCCAAAGCCAGTAATCTCCTCGTGCTGGGCTGTAGAGATAATGTGTTTATCAGACACCAACATCTTCAGACTTTCATTTCGCTTTTGCATAATAATTTATTAAAGGATAACCGTATACCTTATATAATGGCAAAAAAATAAGATGGGATGGAAAATCATACATGAAAATATTGTGGTTTTGTCAGCATTGATGAGTTCTCATCAGATTTAAAGGGCATAGTTGACCAACATGGGGTTTTGGACTGAGATGGCAGATCTGTAGAGCAGATCTAAAAATGGGTTGTGGTGAAAGAATTACCTCCCTACGTTAAGTAATTTGGACACAGGACTAGTGGGCCCGGTTTCATGTCCGCTGTTCCGGGCCACGTTCGGGACATGAACGCTCGCCACCGGAGGCAGGTACACTCTCTGGTAGCGTAGTATCTGATCACGACGCCTCGTTAATATCTCGCCTCAGCCGCCCGGGCGGCGCGGCGGCCCCTTGCCATAGACTGTACTTGGCGTCAGTCGGAGCGGGGCGGCGCCAGAACGCCAGCTGCTATCTACGATTTCTCGTGAAATGCAAAGGTAAACTTACTTCTTTCTCCATATATATCCACCAGTTGTCCAAACGCAAAGTCATATTCGTAGTTTGAGCTCAAGATACTGTATGGTGAATTTCAAGACAACTTTAAAGGTGACCTATTCCCTATAAACACCTTGTCCTATACAATACTCTGAATAAATACGATATATGTACCGGATACTGACACTAAGAAGTTTACCTTTTTGTGAAAGACAATTTTTTCCTTTTTTTACTCTAAATCTGATTCATTTTGATTTTGCTGAAAATGTTCGATACCTTAAGTCCCTATAAACTTGTTTTTTGTAACATTGTTTGCGGCGGTGTGAGGGTGTGATTATGTTTACCGACTCACTGACGGTAAACATAATCACTGACGTCACTGACGCGACGGCCGACTTCGCCAAATTCGACGACGTGGGTGTAGAAGGAGCAGAAAACCTGTCGACCTGAAGCCTGTAGGCTGCACCATCTAATCCGTTTTCAGGGCAGCCACACCAACGCAACAAGCTGTACATTAGGGGCATTCCGTTAATGGAGAAGGCTGCAGAAAGCTACCAAAATGCCGGTACCGATATATTATTATTTTCAATAAGGCGGATTTACCGTGTCGCTCGGCGGCTGTCAAGGTTCTGAGTAGGCTCCTGCTTCTCTTGACCCAGGATTCAATTATCTGCTCTGGACAAACACCGGACTGAGTTGCCGCACTTTGCCTGCTGCCAGCCGACGCTCAGCCAGACAGACGACACCAGCATGCATCGCAGACATCGATTTCACAGCTCTCGCTCTATCTAACAAGCACGGACCGGACAGGCCTGCCGGCTGGCGGGTTAGCTGGCTGACTGGTTGGCTGGCTGGCGGCACCTCGCCGGCGCTCTGGCCGAATCTGAGGCTGTGTTTCCTCAACCTGGCGGCCCTAGCTGCGCTGTGGCGTCTCTCACACCGAAAATGTTTGTGGCTCTCGCTGGCTCGTTCGTCAAAAAGCCTGCCGACGGACGGAAGCGGATGAGCGCCACTTGTTGCCGAAATCGGCACAGCACATCAACATGGCTGCGGCGGCTCGGTCCAGTGATTGGAAAGCCGTGCCGTTTTCCGGCCCGCAGCGCGTCTGGAGCTGCTCAGCCAGCCGTCTTGAGGCGGGAACGGAAACTGACAGGCCGGCCAGTGGCGTCCGCCGGAGAAATTCGCCGCCAAACAGGCAAAAGTAGCGTGGTAGCGAGGCTAGACTAAGTAGAGTGTTTAAGCCGGTAGATGGGTGTTATACGGTAGCACGGTAGCGATACAACTATTTCGCATGCGGATCAGTCAGAATAATCATTGAACAATAATATCGAGAAGGTTTTACATGTTTTTTTTATTGAAAAGGACACACTAACAATATTAACACGATGTTTTTCGCTTCTGATGAATAACGTGGTAGCGTTTGGTTATTCAATGATCTTTAATATTTCACTAATATTCCAGATGTAGATTGTAGATGCGGTATGTAGATTGGTTTTCAGATATTACCTAACGAAAAGCATCTGATAGTGCTGTCGTGTTGTGATTCGCAGGGGAGCATCCAGCAGCCATGCAGACCGGAGAGTTGGTCAAGCGGCGGCGCCCGGCCCTGCTGCTTCTCTCCCGCCAGCATCAACCTCTACTCAAGCGTGCTACGCCGTGGTAGTAGATATTGATCACTGGCATCATCAAGTGGGCAGTCTGCGGCCTGTGACGCCTGTGGTGCAATATGTAGGGGATTCTACTACCGACGCGCAGAAGAAGTGGTGCGCCCGTGTGATGGAACATTGTCGAACTGTAGGGGATTCTACTATCCGACGCGCAGAGAGTGGTGCGCCCGTGTAATGGAAACATTGTCGAACTGTAGGGGATTCTACTACCGACGCGCAGAGTGGTTGCGCCCCGTGTAATGGCAACATTGTCGAACTGTAGGGGATTCTACTACCTGACGCGCAGAGAGTGGTGCGCCCGTGTAATGAAACATTGTTGAACTACAGAATGAGGTGCAGCATGTGATGAAACGTGAACTGATCGGATGGCGTTGTTCAGAGCTCAGTGTACATTCCAACGAACTGTTTTGCGAGGAGAAATGTGTTGCGGAGCCCCTCACGGGACATCGATGTGTTGTACAATCTTCAGTGAAAACCACTCAGTGTTGAAGGAACCAATTCGCGAGAGTGGCGCACCTCGAAAGGACCCTTCAATCATAAACAGATCATTTCACGAGTGACTGTGAAGTATGACGTGACAGACAACCGACAAACTGTGGTGCATTGCTCGCAAATCAGCCGTCATTGAGGACGACCCTCGGCAGTCGAACTGGTGAGGAGCGCCCTCTCGCCAAGCAGAAACAGCTGCTTCGTGACCGTGGTGACAGTGCGAGAAATAATCCGCAAAGCGGGGAGACCAAGTGTCGGTCACATGTTTCCAGTCGGGGTG